>JANAVB010039252.1:0-44848 GCA_029216955.1 Iris pallida | reverse complement strand
GATATCGTCCGGTTTGGTGCAGCTGAGTTCGAGTCCGCATTGACCGCGGGACCCAAGCTTGTTTGGCCAGGCGTCCTTCCTTGCAGAGTTGGAAGGGCCGCTTTGATCTCATCCACAGACTTGACCAAAGCATGCAATATGGCCTCCAGAGTGTCGATGTGTTGGCGATCACTGGGACCCTCTTGGTTGCTGTCCGTCATAAATACCGTCCTTATATGATGAGAGATCGAAGGAACGGTAGAGGACGTGTCTGAGTCGTACCCACGTACAGAGAAGTCATCGGGGTATGTGGGAATGTTCTCCTCTGGTTCGGACTCAGAAAGAGTGGTACCCCCAGCTTCAAAGCTTGCCTCGTCTTGAGAATTATAGACGTCCTCGGGGACGTCGGGATCTGCTGTATCTGTTGGGTGAACCATTTCCCCCAGACTATCTTCTTGGAATACCGGGTTGTTGTGGATATTTGGAGGAATGCTACCCCCAGCTCCAGTGTCTCCCATATATATGGACGAATCTCCCAGTGTGGCAGATTTCGTCTTTGAGTGGGTACCTTGGTAGACTTCTCCTGCAACGGTGGTAGACAACCGTTTAGAAGAAATTTTCTTGGTTACGCCGGTTAAAATTTTTGGGCTGGAGACATTTGTTTTCTTCCCTCTTCCGCTCCCAGGAATCTTCAGAGCAGAATTGTAAGAGGCGACGAGAAGTGCCTCGTCTTCTGAGCTTGGGTGTTGCAGCCTTTGGAAGATGAACGCCGATCTTTTGTGCTGCTGCCTTATTGCAGCAGTAGTTGACTATGACTTGGGTGCATTGATGTGCTTTACAGGACTCTTTGCACATCAAATCTTCGTCTCTTTTCTTGCGTTTGTGAAGAACCATGTTGCACAAATCACCCGATTTATGAGTCCGGAATTTCTGAGCACATGAGCGTGTCGGCCTCCTGTCTGCTCCCTGATGTGGGGGTCGTATGAGTACTTGCCCCTGATCGTTGTTGGAAGATTTTTGATGACTATTCCGTTCGTCGACTGTCGGGGCTGGATACGGATAGTTTTATACAACTTTCCCAAGGGCCCGTGTAAGTCAGCGGGACGTCCTATAGTCAGAAATTGGGACAGCCGACTGAGCTCGTCGAGTACGCGCTGTCCGAGGCTTCCTCCCTTCTAGCACCTGAGAGTGCATAGGAGGAGTCCAAGCTGGTCACAACAGAGTCTGGCATATGCTGCAGAGAGCCTTCGTGGTCAGGACCGCATGAGAGGCGTCAAAGACTGACCGTGAGCCACATAAGAGATAGATGCGGCTGGGATCGGTGGCCGTACAGCTGTCGGCATGCGGCTGGTATGCGTGGCCGCATGACCTTTCTGTATGCGGCTAGGAGTCGTGGCCGTACAGGCTGTCGGCATGCGGCTATTCTTTGTGGCCGCATGAACCTTCTGTATGCGGCTAGATGTCATGGCCATGCAGGCTGCCTACATGCGGCTGACGTTTGTGGCCACATGAGTTTTCTCCATGCGGTTGGCAATTGCGGTTGCATGAGCTTCTATGCGGCTGGCACCCTTATGCGGCTTGGACTGCATAGAGTTCCTCTTTGCTCCTGCAAGTCCAGCATTATAGTGTTTTCTTCTGCCGGACTTGGTGACAGCAGGGTCCTCTATGGTCTGAAGTGGGGGCCGCAAGCGAGACTTCTCCGCTGTCTCGGCAACAGAGAGTACTTTTTCGAGAGCTTGGGGAGGAGCAAAATTTTTGGGTCTCCACTCCCTGCGGGCTTTCTTTATGCGGGCTCGCCGCTGGACCTGGCCAGCGCTTCCGTCGGAGAGCATTTCTTTAAACGCCTGCTGGTCGAACCGGGCGACCAACATTTATTGAGTGGAGCCAAGTTTGGCTACGTCTGATTACGTCCCCCTACTCCTCAGCCGCGGAAAAGTTAGTCCCCAGCAGAGTCGCCATCGTATTTGCCATTGATTATAAAAGAACAGAACAATTATATGGGAGGACTGGACTTTTACTTCACAATACAAACTCGTTCGTACAAAGAAAGCCTAGGGACGAAAACCTAGGTACATCAATCTAAGTACGATTATGTTAGTTTTGATTCTGGTGGATGACGGTAGAGGCTCGGAAAAGCGACGGCCGCTCTGCCTTACTCCTTGGACGATCAGACGTAGCCTTGGCTCCCGTGAAGAACTGCTCTCAAGATGGGAAGACTCTTCTGTGCACGCCTTTGTCTCTCTGTATGTCCAGTCGGGTGGAGAGGATCTCTTTTGTAAGGGAATGGCACCTTGCTATATTTTTTTTTCTGTTTTGGATTGGGGATCTTTTACAAGAGAATGGCACCTTGCTATTTATAGGGGTGGGGTGTCATCATTAGGGTTTGCAATGATTACCGTAAAAAAGTCGACGACATGGGGATTTAATTGCCATTTTCCTTGATCCTATTTTGTTGGCAATTAATCTGGACCACTAATCTTGATTGCAACGAATCCGGACAATTAATGCTAATTGTGCAAAATCTGTATGGACAATCATATTAATTGTCATGAATCTTGGGAAGCTCGGATCTCCTGCCACGTGTCCAATCAACAAATCTGATTTGATTTGAGTAATAATTGTGATTGTACTAAATCTGGTTGTTGGGATTTGTTGATAACTCTTGATTGATTTAGTGCCACGTGGGAAATGATCTTCTGCCATGTGTCATAACCGCGAGCCATAGCCGCATGAGGGTAGCTTCTCAGGTTTTGAACTGCATGACGGTGGCAGCCGCATAGGTGTAGTCTCCGACATCTGAGCCGCATGGGGGTGGTTTCCAATTGAGCCGCATAGGACTAGCCACGTGTCAAGGCTGTACGGGAGTGGCCCCTCAATATTGGAGCCACATGGAGATGATCCCCATGATCCGAGCGGCATGAGAACTGCGGCCGCATGGGGTAACTTCTTATAATTTGAGCCGCATGACGAGGGTCTCCACGATCCGAGCCGCATGCGAGCATCAGCCGCATAGGGTGGTGGAATTCGCATATGGAGCTTTGTAGTTGGTGGATCATGCCAGCTGCAGAGGAGATTTTTTTCGTTTCCCGAGGAATACGCCGTCATGTCAAAGTTTATCATTTCAGCTTTTAATGTCAAAGTTATTACTTTATGTTAGAGCATTTAATGGGAGCAGTCAGTTTATGGCCAGCTGTAAAGGCAAGCTGTATAGGGTCACGTGATTCTTGCCTGAGCTGCATGAGGCTACTGAAGAGTTTCTGAGCCATATGAGGCTCTGATAGATTCTTGAGTCGCATGAGGCTATTGAAGAGTTTCTGAGCCGCATGAGGCTCTGATAGATTCCTGGGCCGCACGAGGCTCCTTCTGTTTTGAGCCGCATGGGCTTCTTCTGTTTTGAGCCGCATGGGCTTCTTCTGTTTTGAGCCGCATGGGCTTTTCTAGTTCTTTTGCATGCTTCTACAGTACCAAGGTTCTTGATCTTTACTATACCCAAGTGATCTAAATTTGATCGTGAGCTGTATTTCCATCCTTTATTGATCGTGCCTAGACTTCGATTATATTTCATCATACCTAAATATTATTCTAATTAAGATTGGACTGACTTGATTTTGATCGTGTAAAATTTAATTCTGATCGTGATTGGATTTTAATGCGATTATCGTCCGTGCCTAAAACTTTGATTAAATTCTCAATATCTAAGTTATGTTCAAACCATTATTAGGTTTCATACTATTCTTGATTATACCAAATTTTTATGCCTGGTCGTGCCTAAATAATTTTGCAAGACTAGACGACTTTGATTCCCATGATCATGAATTTAACGATAATGGCTATACATATTAATTTTACTACTAAATCATGCCTAAAAATTTTGATCCTTGACTACGACTATCTGATTTGATGACAAACTTAGTCGTGTCAGAAATAGGATTTGATCAAGTCTGGGTAAATTTTCCATCGTACCTAAATATCGATTCTATAGTCGCTCATGCTCATATTTCATTCCTAACCATGCCTAGATTTTAATCTTCTACATAGCTTTATCCTAAATCGTGCCCAAGTAATTTTAATCAATCCAAATTCTTAAGCACGTCTGAGCCTTGATTTTTACTCAGGACCAAGTGGTTTTGACCCTTCACAAATTGATCATGCCAAAATTTTATTTTTGTCATACCTAAGTTTTGATCTTGATCGTGACTGTGGGACTTTGAGTCTGATTTTCATCCAGCCTAGACTACTGATTAATACATACTTGAATTTCGATTATCTCTTCGATTTACTAGCCATGACAGAGATCATGCTTAAAATAGTTATAGTTTGTATTTATTTCAAATCGGACCTAAATGACTTGAGTTTATTTCTAAACCGTGCCATATAACATTTTTCGTATTTCGGTTTACCGTGCCAAAATCACTAGTCATGCCCAAGTGGTTCAATTGATTATCTTGATCGTGCCAAAGTCGTCATTTTTTATCGTGCCCAAGTTATTGACTAAACTCTCTATCGTGTTTTGAACCCTCTGCCAATCTTAAATTTCGAGGACGAAATATCTTGAAGGATGGTAGATTTGTAACCTCCGTTAACCGAATTCTGGAGTTTTTTCGAATTCTTGGATTTTTATTTTTTTAGAATTTTTCTAAATCTTTGAAATCATAAATTTTAATATAAAATATATTTTCGATCGTAATATGTTATCGATATTTTGTTGGGTCATTGGTTTTGAGAAAACTATATTATATGGTATTTATCCCAAATTATTTTCTGTCCATTCGAAAAAATCTATAAGTTATAAATATTTATTTTTATATAAAAAAATGACTTGTCAAAATATATTTTTTAATTAAATACACTTTTATTACCTAATTGTTAGTGGTTAGTGCTATGGTTAGTTGTTAGTGTTTACACTTGTTTGCCATGAAATATAAAAGAACAGAACAATTATCGGAGGACCGGACTTTTACTTCACGTTACAAACTCGCTTGTACAAAGAAAGCCTAGGAACGAAAACCTAGGTACAGCAATCTAAGTACAATTGTTTATTTTAGATTCTGGGGGGTGACAATAGAGGCTCGGGAAAGCGACGGCAGCTCTGCCTTACTCCTTGGACGATCGGTATGCAGCTTTGGCTCCAGAAGATTATTTGGCGTTGGAAGAAATGCTCTCTTTACTTTCTCTGCTTCTCCCCTCCAAGTATTCTGGTGCTCTCTCTCTCTCTATATGTGTACTCTTCTCTGTATCTCTCTACCTGTCCGTTTCTCATTTTTTTCGTAGGGGAATGGCACCCTGCTATTTATAGGAATGAGATGTGATCATTAGGGTTGTAAATGATTGCTTCGGCTACCCCCTGTGTGAATGAAGACTGAGAGGACGACCTGTGGAGCCTGATCGTCAGCGATTCAGTTGATGGAGCTGAGCGTGGGGTTGTTGGCAGACTAGTAACCCCCAGTTTGGCCTTTGTTGTGGAGCAAGGAGTGGCTGGTTCGCTAGCAGTGTCAGACCTCGAATCGGGGGTGACGACCCTTCTTAGGAAGGCGTATCGTTAGTGGCTTGTCGGAGGGATTGAGCTTCTCCGTTTGGGGTTGATCGACTCTCGACAGTCTGATTGTTAGTGGCCCCGTTGTGGGCCTCGACACTTGGCCGGACCTTAGCAGTCGGATTATCATCTGCTCCTATTGCATCGAGAGGCTGATCGCGTCCTTCCGCAGGGTGGCAGTAAGGGGTACAGACTTGCCCAGTTTGCGAGCTTGGAGGTGGATCGTCAGAGGCTCTTCTGATCCTGTGGCTGTCTCGGTACTAGCTTGTACGTCTCCTTCACCAAGGTGCTTCTTCAATTTTTCGTACAGGCAGGAGTCTGAGTAGTAAGATTCGACCCCTTTGAAGGTTTCGATATCAGCAAATTCCGTCCTTACGAAGCCGTATTTGTCGACATATTTGAAGCACTGGTGCAGCGTGGAAGGCACGATCATATAATCGTGTATCCATGGGCACCCCAAGAGGATATTGTAAGAAGTGTCTGCATCTATGACGTAGCAGGTGACTTCAGATTGGAGGTCGCCAATTTGACACTTCAGACGAATCTTTCCAATAGGGTAGCTCCTGCCCGAATTGAAACCGCTGATGGCGGTGCTTGTAGGTGTCAGGCGATGTATTGGGATGCGGAGATGATGTAGCAGACCCTTCGGGATAATGCTTATGGAAGAGCCAGGATCAATATGCATCCGATCCACCTTTACGTCGTCGATGTATCCAGTATAGTATAGTGGGCGATCGTGCAGATTAGTTTTAATGAGCATGTCCTACGGAGTGAAGACGATGTTTGGCATTACGCCAGTGCAGGCACTATCCTGGAGGCCCACAGGTGAGTCCTCCCCGATGAGGTTGGATTGAGCCAGATAGGCATCGACATTTTGGAGTGCTTCGCTAAATGCAATACGAACGTCCTTGGAGAGCCTTAGGAGTTCGTATAGTGACAACTTGCCGGTGTGTTAGCCAATTGCGCTAAGATGTCAAAGTTGTAGGGCCTTCCTAGTCCTTGGGCTGCCTCTTTTCGGAGGGACTTGTCGAAGCGAGTCTCCCTTGGCCTAGGCTTGTCGGTCGTCGAAGGCTGAGCCGGTCCCGGAGCATCAGTTGCGGTGGGTTGATAATTTTCAGCTGGATTGTCAACCACATGTTGGAATTGCGCTCCAGACCGCGTGACGACAGCTGTAGCTTCCTCGATATCTGCCGAGATTGTGTGGCAGGTCCTGACTTTTCCACTTTTCTTCTTGTAGGTGGAAGATGGTGTGAGCCGAGTCACTTCTGATACCAAGTCTGGATGGATCCACATGACCTCCCCTCGTGATGTGGTGAGGGGTACTAGACCAGCAGCCTAATTTCGGGGAGGTGGAAGATTTGCAATCTCTATGGTTGCCAGAGGGATGGGGACCACACCGTCTTGTGTTTCCGTCGGAGGGAAGCTGCCGAATTGTACCGACACCATATTGGCTGCTACCGTTACCTCTTCGAAATTGATTGCCAGAGCGTTCGAATCAATGAGGTTTTGGATGTACCGTTTCAGCTGGTAGCAGTCGTGTGTAGCATGGTGGACGTAGCAGTGATAATGGCAGAACTTTGGATTCTCTATTTCCGCCGGCTGCGGTTCCCGTCTTGGTGGAGGAAGTTGAATTCTGTCTCCTTGTATGAGCATGTCCAAGATGGGCTTGACGTGACCGTCTTCGAAGGAGTACGTGATTTGCGGCCAATGTTTGTCTGCTGGCTTTGGCTCAGGTTTCTGTGCCGTGTCGGCCACCATAGCCTGCTTGCCCTTGTTGTCCCGATTGTTGGAGGAGCTACCCCCATTGTCGTTGTTAGGACGTTTGCCCTTGTTCTCCCCGTCTGAGATGTACAATCCCAATTGGCGAGCCTTCTTTAGTCGTTCTTCGGCGCTCGTGGCACTGATGATGAACGTCTTCCAATCCTTGAATTGACTTTCGCCCATCCAGAGACTGATCGTTGGAAGCAGTCTCTTTTGGCAAATTTCAATCAAGGAGGAATCCAAATTTCCGGAGGGCAGCTTCATGGCGGTTTGGCGGAACCGCTCAATGTAGTTCCTTGTCAGCTCCTTCTCCCCTTGGACGACGTCCATGAGGGTGGACATGGTGACGTCCTGCCCTACTTCGTAGAATATCTCCAAGAACATGCGCTTGAAGCCGGCGAAGGAGTGGATGCAGTTGTCCGACAGGTTGCGATACCAGTCGAAGGTGACTCCTTCCAATGCCCCGATGAATAATCGTGTGAGAATGGCATCGTCATGGGGCAGATGGTCGATGGTGACCTCGAAGTAAGTGATGTATCGACTTGCCGAGGTCTTGCCATCATAAGGATTGATATTGAACGGCTTATATCTTGGTGGGAATGGAATATCCCTCCATGCAGCAGGGTATGGTTGCCGTATTCTGAGGTCTTGAGAGTTTTCTCGAGCGTGGAACATGGCTCGGAGCTCCTGGACCTCTCTTCTCGCTTCGCGTGCTTCGTCCACGGCGGTAGGGGCCATTATTTTGGGAGATTGTTGCCCGAGTTTGGTGTCACCGAATTCGAGTCCGCATTGACCGCGGGGACCCGTGCTTGTTTGGCCAGGCATCCCTCCTTGCAGAGTTGGAAGGGCCGCTTTAATCTCGTCTACAGACTTGACCAAAGCAAGTAATATGGCTTCGAGACTGTCGATGCGCTGGTGATCACTGGAGCCACCTTGGTTGTTGTCTGTCATGAATACCGTCTCCTCATGAGGAGAGATAGACGGGGTGGTGGAGGAAGCTCCCTCTGAATCGTACCCCTGTAGTGAGAAGTCATCGGGGTATGTGGGTATGTTCCCTTCTGATTCAGACTCGGAAGGAACAGTACCCCCAGCCTCCGAGTTCGCCTCGTCTTGGAAGTTGTGGATGTCGTCGGGGACGTCGAGGTTTGCTGTATCTGATGGGAGAGTTGTCTCCCCCGGCTCATCTTCTTGGAACATTGGGTTGCTGTGGAGGCTCGGAGGGGTGCTACCCCCAGCCTCAGTAACCCCCTGCGTTATGGACGACGAATCTCCCACTATAGCAGATTTCGTCTTGGAGCGAGTACCTTGGAAAACTCCGGTAGTAGGCACCCACTTAGACGACAGTCTTTTAGTCGCAGTGGTTGAGATTTTCGGGCTGGGAATACTTGTCTTCTTCCCCCTTCCTTCAGCGGGGACTTTCCGAACAGAGTTACAAGATACGACGGGAAGTGCCTCGTCTTCTGAAGATGGCTGTCGCTGTCTTTGAAATACGGACTGCCGGCTTTTTTGTGCCGTCGTACTGTTGCAGCAGTAGTTGACGATAACTTGAGTGCAGTGGCGTCCGTGAGAGGGCTTTTTGTACCCCGATGCGTCTTCTCTTTCCTTGCGTTTGTGGAGGATAGCCTCACGCAAGTTAGATGGGTCGGGATCGACCATCTCTGCTCCCAGAATTTTGGGAGACTTTTGCGAACCTCTCTGTCCGTCCGCCGCCGGGGGCTGGACTCGAGGGGTTCTGTACAACTTCCTATCTGAGGCCCGCATAACGGTATACGGGACACTCGGATGGTCGGAGGTCAGATCAGCGGATCGTACTCGCCAGGCTCGTGCTATCTTAGACTTCTTCGCTCTAATGTGTAAGGGCACATAGTACGAAGAGTCTAAGTGATAATGGAGGGAGTCAGACATGTCCTCTTGGGAGCACAAGAGATCAGGACCATAAAAGAGGCGGTCGAAGACGGAGCCGCGTGGAGTAGGCGTCATGCGGCTGTCTCCGGTGGTCTGTATGCGGTTGGCAGGCATAGCCGCATAGGCCTTCTTCATGCGACTGGGAGTCTCAGCCGCATGATTCTTCTTTATGCGGTTGGATGATCTGGCCGTATGGATTTTCTTCATGCGGTGGGTGGATCCACCTTCATAAGCCTCCTGCATGTGGTTGGCAGGAGTGTGCGGCTTCTTCTTGGGACGCACAGAGTCACTCTTTGCCCCTGCAAGTCCAGCATCGTAGTGTTTTCCTTTGCCGAACTTGGGAACAGCAGAGTTCTTTATATCTTGAAGTAGAGCCGCATGAGAATCGCCCTCGCCGCCCGTCCAGAGCTTGTGGAGGAGAGAATGACTTCGGCCTCCACTCGCAGCGAGCTTTCTTTGTGCGGGTTCGCTTCTGGATCGGGCCAACACTTCCTTCAGAGAGCATCTCTTCGAATGCCTGTTGGTCGAAACGGATGACCATCTTCTGTTGCGTGGAGCCAAGCTTGGCTGCATCCGACTGTGTCACCAACTCTTCAGTCGTGGAGAAGTTTGTCCCCAACAGAGTCGCCATCGTGTTTGCCATAAAATATAAAAAACAGAATAATTATCGGAGGACCGGACTTTTACTTCATGTTACAAACTCGCTTATACAAAGAAAGCCTAGGGACAAAAACCTAGGTACAGCAATCTAAGTACAATTGCTTATTTTGGATTCTGGGGGATGACAATAGAGGCTCGAAAAAGTGACGGCAGCTCTGCCTTACTCCTTGGACGATCGGTATGCAGCTTTGGCTCCAGAAGATTGTTTGGCGTTGGAAGAAATGCTCTCTTTGCTTTCTCTGCTTCTCCCCTCCAAGTATTCTGGTGCTCTCTCTCTCTATATGTGTACTCTTCTCTGTATCTCTCTGCCTGTCCGTCTCTCTTTTTTTTGCAGGGGAATGGTACCCTGCTATTTATAGGAATGAGATGTGATCATTAGGGTTGCAAATGATTGCTTCTTGGAGATGGCGGCGGCCTGTGGATTGGTCAATCTAGGCCATTCGTTTTGATTGTGACGAATCCGGACCATTAAGTATAGATTATACCAAATTTCATCAGCAATTAATACTGATTGGAATAAATCTTCCTCATAATGATCTTCTGATGTCTGTGAATAAATTTGATTTATTCTCCTGCCACATGTCCCAGATTATTGAGATTTGACCCAATCTCTGATTGCAATAAATCTGGGAGATTGATCGGCTTAGGACACGTGTCCTAGGAGCCACTGGGGGGATCTGAACCGTATGACGATTGAGCCGCATAAGATTTTAGGCCGCATAAGGTTAGGGCCACGTGTCATGGCTGCTCGGGTAGTGGCTTCCCCCCTTCGAACCCTTGAACCGCATGGAGATGATCATTGCGAGCCGCATATGGATGCATCCGCCTAGGCCGCATGGAAATAGTCCTCTTGAACCACATGGGAAGGCCTCCGCTTGAGCCTCATGAAGCTGTCTCGGCCTGAGCCGCATGGAGCGGCTTCATTCTGAACCGCATAGGAAGTCTTTGCTCAAGCCGCATATGATCGTCCACGTGGCAATGCCACGTGACTTTTTATGGATCTCGGGGGATTTGTGTCAGAGATCTTTTTCTCTTCCCTAGGGGGCTGTCATTATGACAGGGTCATAATTACTTCTTTTGTATCAGAGTTGTCACTTTTTTCAGAATTGTCAGCCGTCACAGTAATTAATGCAGCATGGGTCGAAGGGGAGCGCTGTTACGCCACGTGTCTTCTGAGACGCATGAAATATTTTAGACCGCGTAGTTCCTGAGCCGCATAGTCTTTCTGTGCCTCATGGGCTGTCTGAGCCGCATGGGTCTCCCTGGCCGCATGGGTCATTTTCTATGCTTCTACAATACTATTTTTTCCTACTTCTATTACAACTACAACTTTGCCATTAGGGTTTCGTACACTATTATATATATATATATATATATATATATATATATATATATATATATATATATATAGCCGAACCTTTATAAGTATACCTAAAGGCGCAAAATGTCGATGTATGTACACGTATACTGTCAAAAGAAGAGGAAAACTAGAAACAAAACGGCTAAGCCGAGGATAGGAGAGAGTTCCCGAAAGCCTCCTGGCCGTGCCTACAGAGGGGTCTTCGTTTGTGGCATTGACGAATGGTCTCCCAAATTAGTTGGTCTGCACTGTACTTGTGGCCTTCGTATCTCGCCTTGTTCCAATTTTTCCAGATAACCCACGTGGCGGCCGTAGCGACGATCTGGTGGCCATGGGAAGCTGAGGCCCAAGTGGCCATGAGGTTGTGAAAGTTGTCGCCTCTATGAGGCAATCTGCAACGCTGGGAGAGAGCTCTCCAGACCTTGACCGGTAGATCCCCCTGATTGAGGATGTGGTTGGCTGTTTTCGATTGTCGATCAGGACAGCATGTGCACATAGAGGCAAGGGTGAACCCAATTTTGTTGAGGTTGTCGTCGGTGGGAAGGATATTGCGAAGGGCTCTCCAGATGAGGAACGACCACTTCTTGGGGATGCACGTCTGCCAAAATGAGGCAATGGTAGGGTACGGGGCCGCGTTGCCCATGATAACGCTTCTGGCAGACTTAACCGAGAAGGCGCCAGTACCGTCGGGTGACCACACGAGCTTATCTGCGTCCGGTCTGATCCTCAAACCGCTACGACGTATGTGGTCGGTCGCTTCAGGACCAGCCCATGACCTGACTATGGTCCAGTTCTAGGAGTTATTAGGTGGGTCCCATAGGTCCTTGATAGTGCTGTTCCTAGGAGACGTCGGAGTGTTGGGAAGTAAGAAATCGCCTACCCAGCGCTCCAGGAATGGTGATGCTTCCCCGATGCACACCTTAAGACGAATCGATGGTTCGGCAAGAGACCGCCCGTGAAAGATACGGCGCCAGGTCGTGGACGATCTGCTGTTAGCGGTAGCCGTGGACGGGTGGATATACTTGAAATATCTGGCCTTCATGAATCTGGATCATAAGTTCTTACTGGTGCGAAGCGTCCACCATAATTTCATCGAGAAGGCGTTAACAATATGGGAAAGTTTGGTAAAACCCAGACCTCCCCTCTTTGGTGGGGCGCGCCATGGTTTTCCAGCTGGCCCAATGGTGCTTTTCGTGGCCGCTGCTATGACCCCAGAGAAAATTGCTGAAGATGCTCTCGATGTAGGAAAGGACTTTCTTGGGGGGAGCATGCTGCCAGGGTGTAGATGGGAATGGAGGTGATGACGTGATTGATGAGGATAATCTTGCCTCTTGGGATAGGGTGGCATTATGCCAGCCCTCGAGTTTTTTTCTGATGTGATTGGCCAGGTACTCGAAGATCCCGGCATTGGATTTCCCGTACACCAGGAGGCACTCAAGGTAGATGAATAGACGGTGTTTGATAGGGAATGATGTGGTGGTTGAAATGCTAGTCGCTTGCTCTCTCTTGATATTGTGGTGGTTGTAGATAACACTCTTATCCGGGTTGATCTTCTGCCCAGAGCACCTTTCATAGATCTGGAGTGTATTGTGGACGACATCCACCGATCCTACATCTCTAGATGAGAATATGAGGATACCGTCAGCGAAAGCCAGGTGGGTGATGATCGGGCAGCCGCTTGCCGTGTGGTAGTGCTGGAAGTTGGGGGAACTTGCCATCTTATTAAGGTTTCTTCTTAACGCGTCCGCCGTAATGATGAAGATGGTGGATGATAGCGGATCCCCTTGCCTGACACCGCGGGTGGATTTAAAGAACCGGTCCGCTTGACCATTAATAATCGTAGAGAACCACGAGTTGCTGATCGATCTCCACACAACGTTGGTCCAGGTTTCGGAGAAGCCGAAGGCTCTGAAGACCCAAATCATAAATTGCCAATCTAGTCTGTCGTAAGCTTTCTCCATGTCCAATTTGATAGCAATGTTGCCCCTCTAGCTTAGAATTTTATGCAGGTGACTAACTCTTGAGCCAGCATGATGTTGTCTTGGATATTTCTCCCCCGAACAAAGCCACTCTGCTCCTCCAAGATGATCTTAGGGAGAAGACCTGCCATGCAGGAGGCGATGATCTTGGATATTATCTTGTTGGTAAAGGTGCAAAGACTGATAGGGCAAAAGTCGTGAAATATCTTGGGGTTGTCTTTCTCAGGGATGAGGATGAGGTTGGTGCTCGAGATGGCTCTGGGGTAGGTTGCTCCCTGGAGGAAGGCGGAGGCCGCATTGTGGATGTCAGTCTTGATGATATCCCAGCAAGTGCGGAAGAAGACCCCCGAAAAACTGTCTGGCCCTGGGGCGCTGTGTTCGTTGAGGGTCCAGACTGCTTTTTTTACTTTTCCTTCGATGGTGGCTGTTCAAGCCAAAAATTGTCTGTATCGCTGATAAGGAGGGAAACCTCGTCCAGGAAGGTATCGTCTTTAAGA
The DNA here is from genome assembly GCA_029216955.1 of Iris pallida. NCBI lineage: Eukaryota > Viridiplantae > Streptophyta > Magnoliopsida > Asparagales > Iridaceae > Iris > Iris pallida. Next base: position 31,174 of record JANAVB010039252.1, on the reverse strand, counting down.
ACCGTCTCCTTGGAAAAAAGTCTGGAATAGAACTTCGCGGCCTCCTCTTGAATGCCCCTTTGGTCGGTGATGCTGGTGCCGTTGTCAGCGACAATCTGATGGAGAGTGAGCTTTTGTCTCCGCCCATTGACGCAGGTGTGGAAGAAGCTAGAGTTGTTGTCCCCCTCGTTGTCCTATTTGATCCTCGCTTTCTGCTTCCAAAAGTCAGTCTCAATCTTCAACCTGAATTTAAGGATGGCTTTGGTGAGATTCAGAGCCTTCCTGGTATCGGGCGAACAGTCGGCCATGTATTTCGCTGCAGCACGAGTCACGTCGTCCTATGCCTCGCGAATGGCTTGGAAGATATCTCTATAAGCTTGCTTGCTCCATGATGTCCGGGCTTTCCTCGTGGCTTGGAGCTTAATGGCCACGCGATTAAGGGGATCTATGGAGTCCATGCTGTTCCACGCTTCTGGGACGAACCCTAAGAATTGGGGGTGCTCGCTCCAGAAGTCCAGGAAGTGGAAGCTCTTTCTCGAGTGGTTGGAGGTTCTAGTAATACCAACCAGCAGGGGGCGTGGTCGAATTCGGTAGTGTTAAGGTGATAAAGCTTGGAGGTTGTCCCCTTATCAAGCCAGTGGGCGTTCGTTAACGCCCTATCAAGGTGGGAGAATTGTCGTCAGTCGCCTTCCTGCATATTGCACCAGGTGAATGCGTTGCCGGTGAACGGGAGGGAGGTGAGGTGAGAGTTGAAGATGAAGTTGTTGAAGTCTTGTATGGCGGAGAGAGGGGGAGGGCGGCCTCCAATCTTCTCTTCTCTGTAAGTAATGGCGTTGAAGTCTCCGATGCAAAGCCATGGGAGGTTACGGTTGTGGTGGTTGGTGTCCAGGAGGTCGTTCCATAGGTTTCTGCGTTCCGCAATGTCACAACTGCCGTACCCCGCAGAAAGGATGGCACGCTTGGGGAATAAAGGATGTTTCATCCAGCAAGACAGGACTTGACTGGAGTCATGGATGACACCGATTTTGATGGCTTTGGAACAGAGAATCTAAATGTCGTGCCTGCCGACAATGGCCAAGTGAAAGCCTAGCTGCAGTTGAATGGATTTGATTCTCTTATATGAGATCTTGGCTTCGATGATGATCAAGATGTCGATCTTGTGAGTTTTCTTCAGGCTGGTGATTCTCCTCATCGTTGGTTTGTTCGCCAGTCCACGGACATTCCAGGAGAGAATGTTCAGCATTAATGGAGCTTTGGGAGGGGTTGGTTGGACTGCTTCGCAACGGACCTGGTATACATGGACGGGGATCTGGCGGTCCCTTTTTTGTCCACTTTTCTGTTGGTGATAGATGGTTCCCCCGCCTTCTTAAGGGAGGTATCGAAGGAATAGTCGTCGGGGCATTTAGGGGGTGCGACCGTTTCTCCTATCGAATCAAGGTCGAACTATTCTGGGAGAATGAGGAGGGAGTCGTCGGAGATGCCAATCTGGTCCCCTTCCGCTTGGAGAGGGAATCCAGCGACGAGGACCTGAAGACCTCTAAAGGCCTGCTCTGGCCCTAGGATGGCTAGAGTGTCAACGGTGGCGTTGTCGAGCGGAGTTTGCAGTTCGGCGGTAATCGGAGGTGCTGGGACGGACTCTTCCGTTACCTCAGGGGGGAGGGGCGCTGAGGTCCTCAGGGTCCGTTCCGATGGCCTGGTCGAAGTTAGTATGACTGACCGAGTCCTGGGGGGAGCCAATGGCTTCTGACGCTAGGGTGCTGAATTGATTGGACAGGGAGAGGTTAGGTGAGTGGTAGGGGATCACTGCTTTTTCTGCTGAGTTGCCTCTGCTGGATTTGCCTTCAGTGGAGTTGAATCTGGTGTGGTAGTTCGAAAGAGGAAGCAAGGGTGGTTGGGCAAGTTTGTGATGCTGGTTCCCTTTGGGATTGCCTTCTGACCTCTCTGGTTTCTTCTTCAGCTCCGGATGGAGGCGGAGGCAGTGCTTCAGTAGGTGACCGCGTAAATGGCAGTGAGTGCAGAAGATAATGTGGTTGTCGTAGATGATTTGCTGAGTGTGTGTTTAGTTGCCTAGTTCAATGAGGATATGGTTGGGGGGGGGTCTGAGGTGAGATCGAGTTTTATGCATATCTTAGCGTAGTGAGCTTTTGTCAGGTTGCTAGTTTCAGCGGCGGTGGCTACGTAAGTCCCGAAGGAATTGGCAATACGCTTAAGAGCCGCCGGAACGAAGCAAAAGATAGGGAGATTGGGTAAGGTGACCCAGGCGGCGACCGTCGTTGAGTCTTCCTTGGTATTAAAGTGCGGTGACCACTTGATTATCTTAATCTGGTGGGAGTCGACCCTTCCGGTGCCTATGGACCACACCGTCCTGTGGTCCAGGTCGAAGGATAGGTGGAGCAGAATATGCCTCGGGTATAGGGGCTACCCTGTACTCCGCCGTGGGCCGCCAACTCGCTATAACCTTTGCCACCCTGGCGAGCTTGGGACAGCCCGCTGAGAATTTGAGAACGAAGGAGTAGGGGAATGAGGTGGCCAGAGACGAGAGTTCCTGGTCGGTGAACGGCACTGTCGGCATGGGAGATGCTTGCGGGTACTCAACATCGGGAAGAGGGATGTCCGGGAGTAGGAGTCCCGGCTTGGGATCCCTGTCCGGGCGTAGGATGTTGGCAAAGGAGGTAGTCGGGCGGTGAGTTGTGCCAGGGGTAGGAAGGGCCGGAGGAGGGAGAGGAAGGCCAGCGCCTTGGGTGGGGGGGCTGACCCCCAGAAGACCCAGAAGCGCGTTTGCTGGAACCCGAGGGGGGCCGAGAGGGGGCGGGGGTAGGGTAACGGCAAAAAGGGGGGGAGCACCTAGCAGTCTAGCCGCATCGGAGAGCAACATGACATCTACCGGCGGTAGAGGAGGAGGTGGAGGGTGTACTCCCCAACATTATACATAGAAATCCTAAACACCTAAAATTCCAACAGACTATGTCCTAGCTGCCAGCCATTGCCTGCCCAACCACTCTCCCCATACGCAAACCATTCCCAACCAAGTCCTACCACCACCACCATTCGCCACCATTACTGCTACCACCATACCGGAGCAGCCTTGGACCAACCGTTACCACTACCACTATTACTCAACACATCCTTCCTATCACCGCACCCCCTCACCACTCCGGCAATACCTCCACCACCATCCCGACCCATCCCTGCAACATTCCCCACCGCCTCCAGAACATTTTCGACCACCAACGAGCAACCCCCTGCCATCACCACCGACACCAGTCCCGACTCCCCTACACACTTCACTAGGACCACCACCATCAACTACCACCACCACCCTCACTCCTCCACAACCGCTACCTTATTTCGTCCATCTCACAGCCCCCTAACGCGCCCCCACGCTACCTCCAAACACTATCGGCCACCATACAGAAAGAGAGAGAGAGATCACCTTATTTTTGTCGATCCGTGCACCTCCAGTGTTGATCTGCCGTCAGCTGCCTGTACCGTGCTCCGGCAGCACGGTGACCTCTCCATATGGCCAACTTTCCTTTTCCTCCAGAGTTGGCACTGTGCCACCGGTGACCCCGGCACCAGCACCCACGCCCCTTGGCTCCGTCGACGTCCAACGCCAACGAGCGAGCCCGGCCGCCCCTGGACGAGACCACGCTGTGAGCTCCCCTTTTCTTTTTCTCTTCTTTCCACTCTTTCGATTTTAGGTCGAAATGAATATGGATGAAGTTTACAGCAGCTTCACTCCATTTAATTCGATAATGTAGGTTAATTTGCATTATTATTACTAATGAATGAGTTAGGATTAAGGACAGGGCCCAATATGTTTTGGATTGCTGTTTAAAAAATAATAAAAAAGTAGAAGAAGATGATATGGTTATTATTGTGGGTTGGTGGATTAGTGTTACTGGATTGGGTCTGCTTGGCCAGACTCGATTTATTAGTGGTTTTAAATAAAAATAGAATATGTATATATATGTATTTTGGGCTTAATATGTAAGTTTGGGTCCAAATTGAGTCTACATTATTTTGGACAATTAACTTTATATGCTTTCCATTAAAATGTTTCGGGTCAAAATTTATATCTAAAATTATTGTGGTCCTATATGCATATTTTGGGGAAAAAAATGGGTTTAGAGTTATTAAAGATTTTATAATTATTATGTTTTTGAGCTTTGTTATATTTAGTTGACTAATGGGCTGTAGTCTTCTTTTCTTTAAATTATTTTGTTGGACTTTATAGGGGTATGAGTATAATATTGTATACATGTACATTTGTGTATAATTATATATATGAGTATGAGTACATATATTATATATATAAATTCTAATTCTTTAATTTATTATTTTGGGCTACTAAATTAAAGGGCTGACCACTTGAGTTTGGATATAACCTTTATAAATGTATCTTTATATATATTTTTTGTTTCTATTTACTCTATATGCATATGTATTAATCGTATTATTAATATTAATATTATTGTCATTAATAGTATTATTTATTTGAAATTATATAAATAATAATATATTATTATCAAGTTATTTACCTAAAAGCATATTTAACAAAATGAGAGTCTTAGTACAAAAATAAATTTTCTGGGTTTTAAATATTATCTAAAAATACTTTGATTAATATGAATGCAGTTTCTAGACATTATAAATGATTTCTAAAATTAGTTATATTTTTTTCTCCAAAATCATTAATCGGGACTAGTTTAGTCCTTTTCTATTTCTTGATTTGATTATCGTGTCGAACTCTCATTTTGGGCTTCTATATACCAAACTAGGCTATTTGGACTATACTGGACTCAATAGAACTGCGTGTACCGTCGTTTGGGACCATCTTGTGGAGCATAACATCGTTACCTATTTCGTACCGACGTGTTCGTTCTGTGCACGTCGACACCAAATAAATTGAGGTGAGTACATTCTCTGATAATTTCCCATTTATTGTATTTTCTATGTTTCCTGTATTTAGTGTAGATATCCATAAGCTTTTGACACATTTGTTACATGGATTGATATTTTTAGGATCCCCTCATGAGATGTTATTCCTTGTATATCTTAGTGTATCTTATGCCAGCCTCATTGTTGTTCTTGTACTTGTATGGATACTGATTCTCGAGAAGACTTGCTACCTTCTCCTAGAATCCTGTGTCGTAACGTACCATGGTTGGATCCACTATACCAGCTGTTGGCAGGAGTGTTAGTGTAGATATGTGATCATACCCTCCTTGTGTAAGTCTTGTTTCTTGTGAGTGTTGATCATAAACCGCACGTACGATTAATCAAGCCATAAATTTCTGTACAAGCTCCTAAGCCGATCACATGTGGTAGCTAGTACTCACTCACATAGATAATATGGATTCTTGACTCTTGTACATGATATAACTTGTTTTACCTGCTCTTGTTCTTGTTTACAGTTTCACCCATACCATGTTACATTCATGTACACTTTACTCATTCTTCACTACAAGAAAAATACCTTGTTATGATGGGTAAAAATCGTCATATATGACAATTTATGACGGTTTTTTTAAAGCAAGCAACCATCATGAACACGGGTGTTATAAAAGTTTAGAAAAACCGTTATATATGACTTGCACTTATGTGACACCTTTTTATTAAAAATGAGATAATTAAGTCAATTATATATAATACTAAATTTGAAAACGACACTAATAGTATCATTATATATAACATTTCTATCCTAAAGTGTTATAACTATGTTATATATATAACATAATGCTTTCGAAAGTTCTATTCTGGTTATTCACACACACACACACACACACACACACACACACACACACTCACACACACACACACATACATATATATATATCACCTGTCAATGCTTATATATATATATATATATATATATATATATATATATATATATATATATATATATATATATATATAGTATTATAAGCATTGAAATATATATATATATATATATATATATATATATATATATATATATATATATATATATATATATATATATATATATATATATATATATATATATATATATATAGTATTAAAAAAAAAAAACAAAAAAACAAAAAAAAAATATATATATATATATATAGTATTATAAGCATTGAAATATATATATATATATATATATATATATATATATATATATATATATATATATATATATATAGTATTATAAGCATTGAAAGGTGATATATATATATATCACCTTTCAATGCTTATAATACTATATATATATATATATATATATATATATATATATATATATATATATATATATATATATATCACCTTTCAATGCTTATAATACTATATATATATATATATATATATATATATATATATATATATATATATATATATATATATATATATATATATATATCACCTGTCAATGCTTATAATTCAATGCGTTATAAAAAGCATATCAATTTCTTGAGACAACAGAAATTATTAAATTTAACAAACATTTGAAACATTCTTTTGAATTAAAAATATCCTGCTCCAAATGTACATATATAAAGTTCAAACACAGGACGACTCGAAACACAACTACGGACATCAACAGGCGGCATCAAACACCATGTCTCATGTGACAACCCGCTTGTACTACATAGTAGAACTCTTTTATTTTAGAACTCACAAACTACTCAAATTTTAAATACATAAAAGTAGTCAGGTATCTACACTTCTTGACGACAATCCTACGGGCGGGTCTGGAGCTACCGTCTCTTACTGATCGGTATTAGGGATTGTTTGGGGACTTCACCGCAGGCCTCACACTTATAGCTGGGGCATTTTCTCATCAATCCGATAAAAAAGATCCCTGAAACATAAAATTAAACAAATAAACTAAAGGGTAAAAGATAAATTAGCAACAATAATTGGCTGCAGATACATATTTCCAGTGATCCCACAAAATAAACCCATACACTTCAGAAAACCATTATCGTATTAAGATTACTGCCTACAAAATGCAAGGCACTTACCCAATACACCAAAGCACAAGCCAAAAGAAAGAAGACTGATAAGAGGCTCAGATTCAGGAATATGCCTCACCATCACAGGATGTATATTCACTCAGAAATTCCATCAGAATGCATAAAGAGAGATTCCAACAAATAAAAAAGGAATGGCTGAATGAATAAAGAGAGATTCCATAAGAATATAAATAATATTTCCAAATCACGTACATCTTACCAAACTGGCTGCAACTGGGCCACCACGCCATTGGAAGAGAGGAAAAAGAAAGCCAAACCTTATTCTTAAATGGAAATTAGAAATTTGATAAGGATCATCCCAGCCATCACTGAAACCTTCGTCTTTCATATCAGTCTTGTGTTTTGGGACATCAAGATACAACCATGCAACAACATTAGTATCTCCATATTGCACATATTTTTCATTACATCACTAAAACAAAAATAGCAAATTGAAGCAAAACATATAAAAGAAGGAACAAAAATATATATGAAGCATGTGTACTAAAAAAATAAGAAGAAGTATTAATTTCCACGTGATAAGGCTTATTAATGTAATTAAAAATCTTAATATATAAAAAATTGGGCTCATAAATTTATGCACATGGTTCATATGTCATCGTAGGAATGTTGCAACATTCTATTCACCCATGTTAAAAAAAATCAATGCCAAGTGATAAACTCACTGATACTCAAAGCCATAGTGATACTTAAACAAAAGTTAAAGGCAGCAAACATAGGGCAGCATAGTCACAAATTTTCCTATTGATACTCAAAACCAAAGTGACATTGAAACAAAATTTAGGCCAAAGTGATAACAAACTCATCATAGCCCAGAAAAAGAAATATGATACTCAAAGGCAAGTGATACTCTTCCATATGGAAGAGTGAAGAAAATTGAGCAAGTTCAAATCTCTTTCTCATTTCCATTATCATTGTCATCAAAGCCACTCCAAATTTTAACAATTTAAATCCAACAAGTAATGCCAAGTTCAAAGTTAAAGCCAAAGTGATAACTAAGTAATATTGCTGTCTGTAAAAAAGAGGAGCTAATCATGAAGACAGATAACACTTTCACAATTTTTACTAACCTTTAAGTCAATATTAAGACCCTGTACTGAATAAGATACATTTTCAACATGCACATAGTTCCTATATGATAATTATTAGACATAGGAATATGGAGCAACAATTAATAGAAGTAAGAACCAGTCATACCTGTATCTTAGCCTAAAAAAATATCATCAAGCATTACAAATTTTTGAGAAATTCAACCAAATAATGACTGCCAATATAGAAGGAAGGTCATGCTTATGAGAAGCCAATGTAGATATAGTTGTGCATATGAGTAACATAAAATAGTATAAATAAATCTGTTAAATCATTTCTCTACAATATTAGTTTTTTATTTCAGAAATGTCAGCAACCAATATTCAGATTGTGATATGCAAATTATGCAACCTACTTTGCTCCATGCATTGAGAAGGCTGGATTTCCCAACATTTGGCTGACCAATTGTTGCTACCGGGAAATTTTCATATTAGTGTACTTTCAGACAATTTCTCTCAGTTACACCTCTAATCCCTGACCTAATTTCTACATTACCCGTAACTTCAATTCCTACACTTTTCGATCATTGTTTTCATGTCAGGACCTTTTTTCAGTTTAGATCAACAACAGCAGTGCATTTTGATTGTTCAACATCACTAATTCAGCTCTAATATTTATTTGGCTGGAGATGACGCTCAATAGGCTCAATAGGCTAGAGAGAGAGGTGGGGGGAGTACCTCGAATATTCTTGCAGAAGGTGAAGAAATTTTTTAACTTCAAGGTCTTTTGTTGGCAATTTGCTGGAACAAGGGACATTCATTTTTTTTCCTCACACCAAGTAAACATTTCTGTATGAAGGTCTCCAACCCCTTGCAAGAACAACAAAGAAAAGACGTCAAAAAAAGTAAAAAAGAAAATTCATATACTTCTCTAACAATATAAAGTACATTATAGTTTCGGATGATTCCTTCTTTTCCTCAGAAAATTAAGCTATAATTTGAATTGAGGCAAAAGATACATAAGACGACATCCAGAACTGTTTCTAATAGATGTCATCTTATTATTGCCAACATGACAACATCCAGAACAAGATGCACCTAGAAACATCCAGAAGTATTGCCAAAAATTTCATTTACATGAAATTCAACAAGATGCACCTATGACGTGCCACATAATCTTTAGTTAGGGCCTAAGACAAGTAATATGAGCTATTTCTAATAGATGTCATCTTATTATTCATCAGGCTATAATTTGAACTGAGGCAAAAGATACATATAAATATACTAAAAGTAGAATACTAAATGTATGGAAGTCCCATATGTCATATATAGTTTGTTGTATGGTCCAGAAAATTTGCCATTATATGTTCACTATAACCAAGATTTATCTCAGATGTTACACATATTTTACTAGCATGAGGACCCATTCTGCACATGCAGAACCATCGTACATGATTATATTCCAACCATATGTGATGCATATATCATAAACATTAGTAATCTTCTGAATTAATTTTAGTTTAGTAAAAACCAAAAGCAACGGGTGATACCAAAACCAGAATAGAGATTGAAAGGTAATAATTTCTCCAAAGATTGAAACTTTTCTACAGCCTCGAGCTAACACACACCAAAACAATAAAAAAACCAAGGAACATCAATATAAGCAAATTTGGGATTCAAAAGTTACAATCATTCCTAACGAGTCAAACTTTTTACATCTCCAAGCTAATCCTCACCAAAACCGATCAATAGCCCAAATTTTGGGGATTCAATGTAACAATTCCTCCAAAGATTCAAACTTTTCATCATAACCGACCCAATTCGCGCCACAACCATCAAATTTCAAAAGCAAGAATAAAAAAATCGATCTAGTAGTAGTAGTAAAAGAATTGCGTACAGAGTGAGGAAGTCGACATGGCAGACGAGGGAGTTCTAGCCGAGGGAGCCGAAGAGGTCAACGTGGGCCTTTAAGTTCCTCTCCTAGCTAGAAAGCCAATCACGACGATCCCCACCATCGCTCTTCTCCCTCTGCCGCTCCCCTTCCTCCCCCAGTAGAATCGACCGTCGTTTCCCACATATTTCTTTCTCCGAAAATTCACGAAACCCTAATTTTCGAAGAAGTAGCCGACGGTCAGGCGACGGTGGCGTCCCCGGTGTGGGCGCTAGTGCTGCGAGGATGAGGCCCTCCTGGCCGTTTAGCACGCGGACGACGGCGATGGAGAGAAGGACGTCGATGATGTCAAAGCCGACAAGGATGAAGAGGCAGGAGAAGGACTTAGTGAAGGGGGTGAGGGGGGCGATGTCGCCGTAGCCGATGGTACAGAGGGTGACGATGGCAAAGTAGAGGAAAAAAATTAGGGTTATGGTTTTCGGGAAAGAGCAGAGGAGGAAATGAGAAGGAAAGAGGAGAGGAGGAGATGAGAAGAAAAAATGGAAGAAAGAGAGGAGGGAAAGGGAGGATTTTGATTTTGGGGTCAGGTTTGAGCGGACTTTCGAGCGGCTGCTCTAAAACTTTTACCACTTTTTATAACATTTTCGTGTAACAGCGTTAGATATACGTGAACAATATATAAGTTTAATGGTATAAATCGTTATAATAGGCCAAAAACTCTTCAGAACTGTCATATTATGCGTTGTTGCTGAAATTCTGTAACACTTATATAGGAACCGTTGTAATAGCTTCTTTTTAAATGTTATAACAGGGTATTTTTCTTTTAGTGCTTGTATATTCTCTCTATTTACTGTTACATAGTCCATATCATTTACTAGAACTGTTGTTAGAAATGTACTTCGCTCCAATCCTGACTAGATAACTATTTTTAGGTAATGTTATGTCCCACACCCTGGACTTCTTGACAACAGATCTCGATGTACCTTATATCGTAAGTTAACCTATGAAGAGCTCTAGGCCATATTCTTTATATTCTTTATCTACATTTTTGTCTTGTTCATCGGATATGTCTTTGATACATTTTGTTGATATGTATGATCATTTTATAAATTCTATTGTTGTCTTTCTTTCATATCTTTCTTAGCTGTATATGATTTGAGTACATGTATTTTAGTTGATCATAGGACTGTTGAGATATTTTACTGGGTACTTCACAGGGTTCTACCGCCGATACTGCGGCATAGGCTGGGCGTCGCCCACGTACTCGTGTCCGAATATCCGGGTGCAGGTCGTGACACACGGATTCAGAAAAGACACAAACCAGTCTTGATGCAAGAGCAATCAATGAACTAATTTGTGATATTGATAAGACTGAGTTCAATAGAGTATCTACATGTGTCACTTTATACGAGATCTTGAATCTTCTTGAGGTAACTCAAGAAGAAACTTCACAAGTGAAAAGAATCCAATATCAGCAGACTGAAATAAGAGTATGAGGCTTTCGAAATGAAGCAAAATGAATCAATAACACAAATGTTCATACGTTTCCTAGATATAACTTATCCTCTATCTTCTGTTGGTAAAGATTACAGTAACCATGAAAAGATCAGGAAGGTGCTCAGGAGGTTGACCAAGAATTGGAACTTGAAGGCTGAAACAACCATTGAAGGAAATGATCTCACCACAATGTCACTAGAGACACTGATGGGTAAACTAACAACTCATGAGCTTGATCTACAACATTTTGAAGGGGCAACACCAAAAGAAAACTATATCGCCTACAAGCTAAAAGATTCTCCAATGAAGACACTGACGATGAAGAATCAGATGGTGATAACAAGCCCTACTGGTCAAAAACTTCAGAAAGTTCTTGAGGTTTGAGAAATCAAACCGAAAGAAAAATGATGTCCAAGAAAGCAATAAAGAAGAAACTATGTGTTATGGATACAAAAAGACCGAGCGTATAAAGAAGGACTGCTAATAATAATAAAAATAGTCGATATGATCTATCATGCTGGAAGTCAACAACTGATCGAAAGTATGCAAATACCAGTGTCTGGCATGAAATCGAGTCCAATGAATCATAAGAGAAGGAAAGACACAACATTTCTGCAAATGTCTGCTTAATGGCATTTGATCAGGTATCAGACAATCCTCTATATGATAATTTTGCTTTTGATGAACTCTCTTATGCTTTTAGAGACTTAGTTGACGAACACAAAAGTGTGTTAGATAATTATAAGCAATCTCGAAAAGAGATAAAAGCATACGCAGTCGAAGTGGCTAGGTTGTCTAGTTTATTGTAAGAAATAAAGGAGACATCTACCACAGGCAACACGGAAGAATTGGCTAATATCAAGCTAAGTCTTCATGAAGCTCAATACAAAGTTGATTAGAGATATAAGGACTATACAAAAGTGCTTCTACTATATAATTTTAAGAAGAGATTACGAATCGACACTGAACAAAGGCATAAAGGCATGACTGAGAAACATGCAGCAGCTTGTTCAATCTCTAAAAAGTTAGAGATAAAATTAGGAAAACAGGTTATTCCTTTATACTGCCTAAGATCTGTCCTACTATACAGTATATACCAAATAGGACATGATCAAAGAAAGCATGCAAGCAATATGTTCTACACAATCTTGCTTTCACATATAAGTATCCATGCAAGACACAAAAGACTCATGCCCACACTAAATCAAAGGACACTCACTATAGAATTATATGCACATACTGTGGTCAATATGGGCACATATCATAGTGTTATAGAATTAGAAAATTAGAACACATGGGCATATATCACTCACTCTAGAAAAAGAGAAGGATATGTCTCCTTCAAAAATAATTTGAGAGGTAACATTATAGGTAATGGTACTATTGGTATAACCCTCTATTCAGAAGTAAAAGACATTTGTTTCGTAACCAAATTAAAACATAACCTGTTAAGCATTAGTCAACTTGCTAATAATGGTTATGGTATTAATTTTGTTAAAGACAAATATTCTATATATGATATGTCCACTATTAATCCTGTCTATAAAGGAATCGTGGAGAATAATATTATGTTTTTTTAACAAAGAACTAACAGTACAAGTAAGTGTTTAGTAGTCAACCAAGATAAAAGTTGGCTATGGCATATGAGACTAGGACATGCAAACTATATACCATTTCAAGACTATCAACAAAAAAATTGGTAAAAGGAGTACCAGGAGAGAGACATGGTATATGCTGATTATGAGAAAAATAAAGCAACTAGATCCACTTTTAAATTCATCAACGCTGTAAGTTCTTCCAGACCTTTGCAGTTGATACATATGGATTTGTTTGGACCTAGTAGAGTTGTCAGCCTTGGTAGTAAGCTCTATGGTTTTGTAATTGTTGATGATTCTCTAGATATACATAAGTTTTCTTTTTATTAAACAAAAGTTATGTACTTTTAATCTGAGATTTTTCGGTAAAAAGGTTCAAAACGAAAAAGATTTTGTGATTAATCGTATCCGAGTGATCATGGTGGCAAATTCATAAATTCTAATTTCAAAAAGTTTTATGATGCAAATGGTTTTCTCATGAATTTTTCTATCCTAGAACACCGCAATAGAATGGTTTTGTGGAGCAGAAGAATAGACCTCTAAGCGATATGGCTAGAGTCATGCTTAACCAACATAATCTTCCGAAATACTTTTTGGATGAAGCTGTAAGTACGTATTGTCATATTTTGAATAGGGTACTGATTCGACCCATATCGAAGAAGGTACCTTATGGATTCTGGTTTAATCGTATTCTAAACATTTCTTGTTTTAAAGTTTTTAGATGTCGCTTTTTTAATCTGAACACCAAAGATAACGTGGGTAAGTTTGACTCTAAGGCAGATGAAAGAATATTCCTTGGTTATGCTGCCAAGAGTAAGGGATATAGAGTTTTTAATAAGAAATCTATGATTGTTGAAGAATCAATTAATGTTTTATTTGATGAGCTCAACAGTCATATATCAAGTGACAACGATGACGAAGATGCAAGAAAAACACCCAAGACAACTGAAGATGATGCTGCTGACAAAAATTATCTGGAGAGTCTACCAAAGAAGATAAAATTCATGCCTGACCATCCAGAGACTCTTGTCGTGGGTGATGTATCAAAGGGAGTAGGTACACGTTCTTTTACTAGAGATGCAGCGGCTAATGTTGTATTCATTTCTCAAGTAAAACCTAAATCAGTAGCAGATGCATTTTTAGATAAATTTTTGATTTATTCTATACAAGAGGAACTAAACTAATTTGAGAGAAACCAAGCTTGGGAACTCGTTCCTAAACTTATTGGTCAATCTATAATTTGTACCAAATGGGTGTTCTGAAATAAACTTAGTGATGATGGACAAGTTCTACGCAACAAAGCTCGTCTAGTGGCTCAAGGTTATATTCAAGAAGAAGAAATTGATTATGACGAGACTTGTGCTCATGTTGCTAGACTAGAATCTATTTACATGCTTTGTGCATTTGCATGTTTTCAAGATTTTAAACTTTTTCAAATAGACATAAAAAGTGTGTTTTTAAATAGTTTTATAAAAGAAGAAGTTTTTATAAGACAACCCCCTGATTTTGAAGATTTTGAATTTTTTGATCACATTCTCAAGTTACGTAAGGCACTCTATAGACTCAAACAAGCCCCTCGAGCTTGGCATGATCGTCTAAGTTCCTTCATACTTGAAAATAGTTTTTCAAAAGGAAGAGTTGATACAACTCAATTTATCAAGTCTTTTAATGATGATATTATATTAGTGCAAATTTATGTGGATGATATTATATTAGGTTCTACTAATGAACATCTATGTCAAGAATTTGCTAAGTATATGCAGAGTGAGTTTGAGATGAGTATGATGGGAGAGCCAAACTACTTCCTCAGACTATAAATCAAACAAAACACTCATGGAACCTTCATCAATCAAGCTAAGTACACGAATGACTTACTAAAGAAGTTTGACTTCGACAACGCAAAGCCTATCGGGACTCCTATGGCTACATCAACCAAACTTGATCTTGATGAAAGTGGCGAACTAGTCGACCAGCGTAGGTATCGAGGTATGATTGGTAGTTTATTATATTTAACTGCTAGCCGACCATATATGCAAGATATCAAGCTAACCCTAAGGAATCACACTTATGCACAGTTAACGTATTTTTCAATACCTTAAGGGTACTTCTACTATCGGCTTATAGTATCCTAAAATAACATCATTTGACCTGATTGGGTATTCTGATGCTGATTTTGTTGGATTCAAAGTAGACCGTAAATGTACCAACAGTACGTGTCATTTTCTAGGTAAAGCTCTAGTCTCTTGGTTTAGCAAGAAACAAAATTTTGTTGCGTTATCAACTACTGAAGTCGAGTATATCACTGCAGGTCATTGTTGTGCACAAATTTTTAGATGAAGGAAACCTTAGAAGACTACAATCTGTACTATACAAAGATTCTCATTTATTGTGACTACACTAGCATAATAAATATGACTAAGAACCTTGTATGTCACTCACACACTAAACACATTGAGATAGGCCATCACTACCTACGTGATATTTGTTTAGAATTTATTGACACAGATCATCAGTTGACAGATATTTTCACAAAACTATTGGCTGAAGACCGATTCAACTTTATTCGTCACGAGTTAGGTATGCTTGAATTTTCGGAAACATAATACTTTATGTTTACAAAAATGCATAGACTGTATTCAAATGATTTTTTAAGTAAGAGTTATTTTGGGTACAAGCCGAAAGGGCCCTTCTGTCATACAAGTGTAAAAAGCCTGAAGCGACACGGTGTACTAGTCCTTTGACTACCGCTAGCTGGGATCTGGCCTGACAACTAACCCAAAGTAATAAAGATTTATTTAAACAAATTAATATTAGTTCTAATGCAAATTTCTCTTCATAAATCAAACAATGTTTTCAAAAATATAAGTATGTCGAACTCGGACCGAACTCGGACCAAGTTCTGTTACCCCCCTAACAGAACCTAACCAACTACTGCTGGCCCACTTCTATGTAAACATGCCCAGACTCCATCTTCTTCCCTACGACCATCACAGCCACCAACCTAAAAATACCAAACCCTAACCCTAATTTTCTTCCTATTCTTGTGGTGTTAGCTCCTAAAACTTTGGAACTAAAGGTTTTGGCACATTCTCTTCCATCCTATGCCATTATTTTTGAGTAATTTCTACTCTTTCCTTGTCAATTTTTTCTATGGCTCCTAGATTTTCAAAAAGAAAAGAAAAGAGAAGATGGTGCTTCAATATCAATCCCATCGTATACTCCTCTCGAAAGTCTATTTAGCCCTCCTCCATCCGATGAGGATGATTTTGATGCTACACTATTTGTAGACTTAGAAACCTCAATCGCTTAGTTTCATGACTTTCAAAAACGTTATATATGTCTGGACAACTCTATCAATTTTAATATTTTCCTGGAATATTGTTTGACATTCCAAAACATCAACCTACGCAAATTTTTGAAAATTTCAAATTCGATATAATATTTTATTGTAATTTACAATAATTGTACAGTATGATGTATTCTTCAGTCTGTCGTACTAAAATAGAATTTGGTGTTGATGACTTGAACGAATGGCTCCAGGTTTCCAATACTGGAGATGCTCTAGTCACATCACCAAAGTCTAATTTTGTGCCGACCTAGACTTAGAATCTTTCAAGGATGCGATGTATGCTCCGAATCCCAGACCCGAAGGATGGCTAATGTCATGGTCCTTGAACCAGTAGTTCCATAAAATCCATCGCATCATCACGGTGTCCATCTTGCCCAAAACGGAATCTAACGGCGAGATCAAGTATTTGGAGCTGTCCTGTAGCGTCTACTTTTTCATAGAAGGGTATTTTAGTCTTTTCAGCCATTTTGGCCTTTTTGTGATTTTCTAGATATGTTGACTTGTGTTGTGCTAGTAACTGGTTTAACCTTAGTGGACATGTATAGGGGCCTAACCATGCCTTAGAATTGTTATTTTTATTTTTAGAATTTATTTTAGGCATTAGATTATTTTTAAGGCTTTAATTGATTTATTTTAGCCTTTTTGCATGCAAGCCTTTAAGCCTTTTGACTTGGGCACATTTCTACTTGAGAATGAGTTGGACCAAGTGAAACCCTAACCCTAGGAGACCCATACCTGGCCGCCCAACAATAGTACCCCCTCCCCCTTGCATTCATTTGTGAAGTTTTGAGCCTCCACAAGGAAACCCTAATAGATCCCCTTCTCCAAAAGTCTTTTTCCTTCATCCGGAGTCCGTTTCTTCCAAAATGAACTCCGTTGCACTCGTGGAGGAGAGGAGGATCTGCTGGAGCATTTCTAGCGAGGAGGCAGAGGCTTTTGATTGAGGGAAATCGGCCGACACGACAACCGAGGGGCTCTATTTCTTGAGTTTTTGACACTCAATAGGTAAACCCTAATATACCATAGTAAATCTGGAATTTCTTTCATTTTTGCATCCATATAGGTGCCCTAGACTTGCCAATGAAATTTGGTTGGATTTCGACTTCGTTTGATGGCGGTATCGGACACGTGTCGGTCCTTTACGGCACGTGTTCGACGAAATACCGCTTAGGATAGAAAGTTGCTGTTTTTCGATTTTGTCTTCATGGATGTTTATATAATATTATTTTGATAAACTTTTGTTAAGACGGATTTGGTTTTGACAACGTTGCAGCGGCGTTTCGGGCATCGGACGCACGTGCACGGATCCCGTGCACGAGGCCATGCGTGCCCTGCTGTCCGTGCATTGTTTCTCGATGCACAGGCCGTATTTTTGCATGAAATTTCTTGAGAATTTAGGGGAAACCTCTGCTCCCATGCTCGTAAAATTTCACGGCTTTTCGTTGAGCGAGCGCAGAGAAATCGCGCGTGCACCGCTCAGCCGCACTGTGCATTCAGCCTGATTTTTGTCGCTGAAACGGACTTCGTGCGCGCATACGACGCAACGAAGACCCATTCCAGGACCTGGGACGCATCGAACTATACCTAGACTACCCAAGGAACCCACCCTGAGTAGTGGCCCGACGAGCGAGCCACGAGAGCGGAACCGCGCGCACGAGGGCGCGCGGGGGCGCGCGCGCGCACAGCAGGCCACGCGCGGGTACGGGGCTGCGTGCATCGCTTTGGCATGGTGTGTCGCTGTGTGGCCGTGTCCTAGACCTACCCCAGGACCCCCCAGCTATGTGCACAAGCACGAAGCTTTTCGTTGTGTGTGCGGTGCTCAATCGAGCGAGAACACACGCGTTGTCACGCGGTATCGGGAAATTCCGATACGCGTTCTGTGGACACGACACGGACAAGATTTCGAACCCGAGAGTATACGAGCGCATCACGTGGGTCTAGACCAACGTGTATGCCGAGTTTTGCGGGTTCGTTTGGTGTATACTGCATTTGGGTCGTTGTGTGAAAATGAGTTTTCTTTAATATGAATTTTTGAGTTTAAATGCGATATTTTGATTTCCAGCTATTTAGCTTATAAAATCTTAGTTTTTAGTACGTGTATATGGTTTTGGATTTGTGGGAACCAACTTTTGGATTTGTTTCATAATTTTCCATCATTTATGAGTATATATGCTTTCTATATAGCTATGTATATATATATATATATATATATATATATATATATATATATATATATATATATATATATATATATATATATATATATATATATATATATATATTTTAATATATATAAAATATATATATATATATATATATATATATATATATATATATATATATATATATATAAAACCCCGTTGAAACCCATTGTTAATACATATATGTTGAGAATGGGTCGAGGGGGATTTAATTCCAAATTTTGACTCTTTAAATTATCTCAAACCATTGCCAATCTTTTCATTGAGCATTTGTATATATATATATATATATATATATATATATATATATATATATATATATATATATATATATATATATGTAGTTTTCTTATTTTGTATGTATGTATATAAATATTATATTAAATTGTGGTATACCATGATTGTGTTTGTTGTTTTTAACATCAGAATTCACCTCTATTCAAGTAATCTCCAGGTCTCACACACACACACAATCATTGTTAGGTTAGAGTTTGGGTTATATTGTAAATACACATGTGTGTATATATGCCTATATGTATATAGATGTTTATGCTTGATGACTCTCTTCGAATAGATTGTAGTTGTGTATATAACTATAGGAGTCCTAGGATAGATTTGGTTTATCATTTTGAGCCTAGTCTAGTCGAATTGGCCTACAAGTTGACCAAATTGACAAAAGTCAACTTTGGGTCAAACTTGATCCAATTCAACTCAAACGAACTCTAAATGACCTAGAATTTTGTGTATGACCTAAAAATTAGTAGACGGACTAGTTGACCCAGATTTGACCAGCGTTGACCAGGTTTGATCAGAGTTGACCGAGGGTTGACTTTGACCAAAATAGACCTAAAAGCACGTAGTCTTGCATTGTACTTATTTTTTTTGATATTTTAGACTTGGTTGTGACATGTGTATACTTTAAATAGGTTTACATTGCCCCAGTTTAGCTACACTTCATCATCAGCAGTTCAGTTTTCCAGACGAGTACATTCTCTGATCTTTTCATACTTCCTCGGATATGTTCTCTTGTTATAGACTAGTATACTTGATACTGACACGATGTTCACACGGATTAGTACCCTCTGGATCTTTTCATACGATGTTATCCCCTCTGATACATCGAGTATATCATATTCATGTACTTTATCGTGGCTATCATGTACTCCATGTATTTATATTTATCCATGTGCACTCATGTGTTATTCATGTACACTCATGACCATATGAGCTCCATGTATAAAGTAGTTATTATCCATGTGTAATAACATATCATGTCTTGATCTTTGTGTATTGATTGGTGGCAGGGAGAGTGTAGTTGGTTATGTGATCATTATCCCCAGTAGGTATCCATGTGCAACTCCATAGTTTATCCATGTGCAACCCAAACCGTTTACATAACCAATTCATGCTCTAAATCACGTAGATGGTTACATTTCTCTATTTATCATATTATATCTCATCTTATAGTCTCTCTCTCTTATTGATTTTCTTTACAACGATTCATGTATAGTTTTTTTTATATGTCCAATCCTGATATGAACTGTTGTGAGAGATATGTGCTCGTTCCGTCCTGACTGGGCATGTTGAAAATTTTACAGGTGATGATGAAGAGTTCTGCCCTACTTATTATGGCATTGGCTTAGATGACACTGGTGACATGGACCCTCAGGAGGATCCAGCAGTCGCTGTGGACTTGCCCATAGTCTAGCTGAGACTTAGTATTTTTATTGTCTTTCTATTTGAAACATTATGAGTTGTACTTGAGTTTAGCTTTCTGGTGGTTTACATCTGGACTTCTATTTATGTTGTGACTCTCTTGTGATTTCATCTTCTGTTCCATCTTAGTGATGTGATTGAGTTACTTATTATTTACTCTCCATTCGGAATTTATTCTAGACTGTGTTAGACTGTGACTCAGGACAGCGTTCTACCGCCGACACTGCGGCGTAGGCTAGGCGTATTCACTTCTTGTGCCCTTTCACTGGGTGCGGTTCGTGACACGTTTTTAGTGGTGGCCCATGCAGGTCAGTCCAATCACAACTAGTGTGATTTCGTAGTGGTACTCGAACTAGAGAATCACTACATCCTGCAGTAGGACATAGGAGATAAGTTGAGATACTCAATCACATTAGGAAAACTCTTATCAATTCTTGCTGTTAATTGTCTCCTTTTGAAAACAACTGTCCACCTTTGATAATTTTGCTTCTTTTTCAGTAATTGATTCCTTGTTTGATCTGTCTTCAGGATAGTGGAGACACGATCACAGCGCTCTGGTCTTAGGGATACCACTGAGAGGTCTGCTACTTCTCGTCCGACTCAGCAGGCCCTAGGGACCACAGTGCCTCTTGTTCCAGCTCAGGTGGGCCCATCTGCTACTTTTGGGGGTGCTCCTCCACCAGCTCCGAGGACTACCCCAGGAGTTCAGGGGATGCTACCACCACCGCCCTAGAGGACAGTTGATGCGGCACAGTGTTTCGCTTTCATGCAGGAGATGATGGAGATGCAGCGACGTCAGATAGAGGACATGAGGCAGGACATTGATAATGTCCACCAGTTAGCGATGGTGGCAGTGGAGAAGGTGACTGCCCAACCCCAAGAAGGGCAGATTCAGCCATACCAGTCGAGGACTCCAGATATTCAGGATTTCCAGAAGATGAGGCCGCAGGACTTCAAGGGTACGGAGGGTATCCTTTACGCGGACGACTGGATCGAGCACATAGAGGAGATTTTCCGTCTCGCAGAGATACCGGCTAGACTCCAGGTGGAAGCAGCGGGCAGCGTGATGCAGGACCTTGCCCGCACTTGGTACCAGACCGACCCCAGGGTTGGTACTACGGGGAAAACTTGGGAGGCTTTTAAGAAGCTTTTCAAGGAGAAGTTCTTCCCTGATACTGTACTTGGCACGTTGGAGACGCAGTTTGAGAACCTGGTTCAGGGAAACCAGACTGTAGAGGAGTACGCCGGGGAGTTATGCCGCCTGAGCAGATTTGTGGAGGGCCTTAGCAAGACAGCGAAGGATAGGAGATTCAGGAAGGGTTTGGTTAAGGAAGTCAAGTCCTTAACCAAGAGCAACATGAATGCTACATTTGAGGAGATTTTGATGGGAGCAATGGCAGCAGAGGATGATCTGGAGCTGAAGCAGAAGAGAGGTCGTGATTCCCATGCAGCCGGTGGCAGTGGAGGACCGGCCAAGAAGCCCCATTTTCAGTAGAAGCATCAGCAGAGGTCCTTCCAGCAGCAGAGGCCATTCCAGCAGGCATAGCAGAGACAGGGTCAGCAGGCACCAAGACAGCAGCAGGCCACCATTTGTGACTTCTGCAAGAAGCCAGGGCACAGGTGGAGTGAGTTCAGGAAGAGGCTAGGCAAGTACCTACTCTGTGGTTCATCGGAGCATCAGTTGAGGGAGTGTCCTGAGGCTTTCGGGCGTAAGGGACAGGGAGCAGGAACCAAGGCTCCAGTGGAGCAGCAGAGGGGACCCTTGCCGACTCAGCAGCAGAAGTTTGTTCAGTACCAGCAACAGACTAGAGGAGGCCAGCAGGGGCGCGCTTTCGTCATGGCAGTGGAGGATATCGAAGCAGTAGGCGATCTGATAGCAGGTTCTCTTCTTATCGATTCTTTTCCCGTATTTGCATTATTTGATTCGGGTGCTTCCCATAGCTTCGTGTCTGTATCTTTTGCCATTAGACACCAGCTTTCTTCTGAACCTTTGCCTAGGACTTGCAAGATCACGACTGGGGGTGGTATTATCATCGTCAGTGATGTTTGTAAGGATCGGAGAGTAGTTTTGGGATGTCGAGAACTGGATGTGAGTCTGCTTATGATGCCATTACCGAACTATGATATTATACTCGGTATGGATTGGTTGAGCAGGTACCATGCCAGGAGAGCCAGAGTTCGAGTTCACCAGGCGGGAGTCAGAGCAGAGCAGCAAAGTTTTTTACGGGATTTCAGCAGAGGAGCAGAGCGTGCCACATCCACTGATAGCTGAGTTTATGGATGTGTTTCCGGAGGAGTTGCCAGGGTTGCCTCCAGATAGGGATGTGGAGTTCTCTATAGACTTGGTACCCGACGTAGAGCCGATATCTCAGCATGTCTATAGAGTGAACAACAGTGAGCTTGTGGAGCTGAAGAAGCAGGTAGATGAGTTGCAGGACAAGGGCTTCATCCGATCGAGTTCTTCACCGTGGGGTGCGCCAGTACTCTTTGTACCGAAGAAGGATGGGTCGGTACGGATGTATATCAACTACAGGGCACTCAACAGCCTCACGATCAAGAACAAGTACTCGCTGCCGAGGATCGATGACCTGTTCGATCAGCTGAGCGGAGCGAAGGTATTTTCCAAGATTGATCTGAGGTCAGGATATCATCAGGTGAAGGTGAAGAAGGAAGATATTCCGAAGACAGCTTTCAGGACTCGGTATGGCCAGTTTGAGTTCATGGTGATGCCGTTTGGGTTAACTAACGTCCCGACGGTGTTCATGAACTTGATGAACAAGGTGTTCCATCAGTACTTGGACAAGTTCGTGGTGGTGTTCATCGATGACATTTTGGTGTATTCGAAGACCCCAGAGGAGCATGAGGAGCATTTGAGAGTGGTTTTGGAGACTCTCAGGAAGGAGCAGCTTTACGGCAAGCTCTCGAAGTGTGAGTTCTTCTTGGATCGAGTTGATTTTCTAGGTCATGTGGTGACCGGAGATGGGATCTCAGTCAACCCGAAGAAGATTAGACCAGTTGAGGCATAGACAGCACCGAGTTCAGTCGCAGAGATCAGGAGCTTTCTGGGATTGGCAGGATACTACAGGAGGTTTGTTCAGGATTTCTTCCGGATTGCAGAGCCATTGACTAGGCTGACCCGGAAGGACTCAGAATTTGTCTGGTCAGAGGAGTATCAGGTTGCTTTTGATGAGTTGAAGAAGCGACTGACGACAGTCCCGATTTTGACATTACCATCAGGATCAGGCGGGTTCACTATCTACATTGACGTCTCAGGAAAGGGTTTGGGTTGTGTCTTACAGCAGCATGGGAAGGTGATTGCCTATGCATCCAGGCAGTTACATCCGCATGAGAAGAAGTACCTACCCATGATTTGGAGTTGGCGGTGGTTATCTTTGCTCTGAAGCTATAGAAGCACTATCTATACGGAGAGCGTGTGGAGATCTTCACAGACCACAAGAGCTTGAAGTATGTGTTTACACAGAAAGAGCTCAACATGAGGCAGCGCAGATGGTTGGAGTTGATGAAGGACTTCAATATTTCATTGCAGTACCATCCAGGGAAGGCCAATGTGGTTGCCGATGCCTTGAGTAGGTACCGGTAGCTATGTGTTTGACGATAGATCGTCATCTATTAGCAGATTTAAAGAGTTTAGGGATCGAGGTGATCGTGCCAACAGGAGTTCAGATGCAGATTGGGGCCTTCAGATTCAGTCAGACTTGATGGAGAGGATCAAGTCAGCTCAGTTTGACGATGTTACCCTGCGGTGTATCCGAGAGCAGGTTCGAGTAGGATTGGCAGATGTGGAGTTCATCATTGCGGAGGACGGCATATTGAGGCACGGTTCCAGACTATGTGTGCCTAGCGGAGAGCTTCGGGAGCAGGTTATGCAGGAGGCCCATCGCTCTCAGTACACCATGCATCCAGGTGCCAACAAGATGTATAGAGACTTGAAGGAGCATGTATGTTGGTATGGGATGAAGTGGGAGGTAGCACGCTTCGTAGCCAGGTGTCTAGTCTGTCAGCAGGTTAAGGCAGAGAGGCAGAGGCTAGGAGGACTATTGCAGCCATTGCCCATTCCGGAGTGGAAGTGGGAACACATCACGATGGATTTTGTTTCTGGATTGCCGCGTTCACCAGGAGGTAAAGACGCAATTTGGGTCATCGTGGACAGGTTGAACAAATCGGCCCACTTTTTGCCATTCAAAGTGGGAACGTCTACTGAGAAGCTAGCGGAGTTGTATATGCGGCAGATTATCAGGATACACGGAGTTCCGGTGAGCATTGTCTCAGATCGGGATAGTCGCTTTACTTCCCATTTCTGGCGGAGTCTGGAGACTAGTTTGGACACTCAGCTCAAATTCAGTACTGCATACCACCCTCAGACGGACGGACAATCGGAGAGGACTATTCAGACTCTCGAGGACATGCTGCGGACTTGTGTTCTGGATTTTGGAGGATCATGGGAGGATCACCTGTACTTGGTAGAGTTTGCATACAACAACAGTTACCAGGCCAACATTGGTATGTCACCATTCGAGGCATTGTACGGGCGTAGATGTCGTACTCCCTTGTCTTGGGATGATGTTGGAGAGTGAGCTTTACTGGGACCTGAGATGGTTGTGGATGCAGCAGAGAAGGTAGAGTTCATCAGGGATCGACTTCGCGTGGCGCAGGACAGACAGCGGCATTGGGCCGACAGCCACCGAAGACCTTTGCCGTTTGAGATATAGCTTAGATTTAGGATTAAAATCTTGTTGTTTGTGTTTTGTTGATTGTGTGATTGTTTTTATTTAATTGAGACCATGCTTGTGCTAGGTTGGAGATATGGTATTCTTGAGGATTTTACCGACTCGAGGCACTATTCGATTCTGTGGAGGAGGGAAGCTTAGCCCACGCTATATCGGACCTTTCGTTGTCAACGGAAGGGTCGGTGACGTGTCATACAGACTGGACTTGCCTTCTTTCTTAGCGGGAGTCTACAATGTATTTCATGTATCGCAGTTGAGACGGTATGAGGCAGATCCTAGCCATGTACTGGACCATTCTGAGATTGAGGTGGGACCTACTCTCAGTTATCCAGAGCAGCCTGTAGAGATTCTAGACCGACGGGAGAAGGTGTTGTAGAACCAGTCGATACCCTTAGTTTGCGTAGCTTGGAAGCATCACTCTATAGGAGAGTCCACCTAGGAGAGAGAGGATGAGATGCGCGAATAATACCCCTATCTTTTCCAGTCTTGAGGTATGATTTTGTTCTTTCTTAATAATGTATTTTGTCTTTAATTTCGAGGATGAAATTATTTTAAGGGGGGTAGACTTGTAGCATCCACTTTTTCATAGAAGGGTATTTTAGTCTTTTCAGCCATTTTGGCCTTTTTGTGATTTTTTAGATATGTTGACTTGTGTTGTGCTAGTAACTAGTTTAACCTTAGTGGACATGTATAGGGGCCTAACCATGCCTTAGAATTGTTATTTTTATTTTTAGAATTTATTTTAGGCATTAGATTATTTTTAAGGCTTTAATTGATTTATTTTAGCCTTTTGCATGCAAGCCTTTAAGCCTTTTGACTTGGGCCCATTTCTACTTAAGAATGAGTTAGCCCAAGTGAAACCCTAACCCTAGGTGACCCATACCTGGCCGCCCAATAGCAGTACCCCCCTCCCCCTTGCATTCATTTGTGAAGTTTTGAGCCTCTACATGGAAACCCTAATTGATCCCCTTCTCTAAAAGTCTTTTTTCTTCATTCGGAGTCCGTTTCTTCCCAAATGAACTCCGTTGCACTCGTCGAGGAGAGAAGGATCTACTGGAGCATTTCTAGCGAGGAGGCGAAGGCTTTTGCTTGAGGGAAATTGGCCGATACGACAACTGAGGGACTCCATTCATTGAGTTTTTGACACTCAATAGGTAAACCCTAATCTACCATAGTAAATATAGAATTTCTTTCATTTTTGCATCCATATTGGTGCCCTAGACTTGCCCACGAAATTTGGTTAGATTTTGACTTCGTTTGATGGCGGTATCGGACACGTGTCGGTCCTTTACGGCACGTGTTCGACGAAATGCCGCTTAGGATAGAAAGTTGATGTTTTTCGATTTTGTCTTCATGGATGTTTAGATAATATTATTTTGATAAACTTTTGTGAAGACGGATTTGGTTTTGACAATGTTGCAGCGGCGTTTCGGGCATCGGACGCACGTGCACAGATCCCGTGCACGAGGCCGTGCGTGCCCTACTGTCCGTGCGTTGTTTTTCGATGCACAGGGCGTATTTTCGCTTTAAATTTCTTGAGCACGTGGGGGCAACCTCTGCCCCCATGCTCGTAAAATTTCACGACTTTTCGTTGAGTGAGCGCGGAGAAATCGCGCGTGCACCGCTCAGCCGCACTGTGCATTCAGCCTAATTTTTGTCGCGGAGAAATCGCGCGTGCACCGACTTTTCGTTGAGTTTAAATGCGATATTTTGATTTCCAGCTATTTAGCTTATAAAATCTGAGTTTTCACTACGTGTATAAGGTTTTGGATTTGTGGGAACCATCTTTCGGATTTGTTTCATAATTTTCCATCATTTATGAGTATATATGCTTTCTATAAAGCTATATATATATATATATATATATATATATATATATATATATATATATATATATATATATATATATATATATATAAAACCCCGTTGAAACCCATTGTTAATACATATATGTTGAGAATGGGTCGAGGGGGATTTAATTCCAGATTTTGACTCTTTAAATTATCTCAAACCATTGCCAATCTTTTCATTGAGCATATATATATATATATATATATATATATATATATATATATATATATATATATATATATATATATATATATATATATATATATGTGTGTGTAGTTTTCTTATTTTGTATGTATGTATATAAATAGTATATTAAATTATGGTATACCATGATTGTGTTTGCTGTTTTTAATCTCAGAATTCACCTTTATTCACTAACCTCCAGGTCTCACACACACACAATCATTGTTAGATTAGAGTTTGGGTTGTATTTTAAATACACATATGTGTATATATGCCTATATGTATATAGATGTTTATGCTTGATAACTCTCTTAGAATATATTGTAGTTGTGTATATAACTATAGGAGTCCTAGGACAGATTTGGTTTATCATTTTGAGCCTAGTCTAGTCGAATTGGCCGACAAGTTGACCAAATTGACAAAAGTCAAATTTGCGTCAAACTTCATCCAATTCAACTCAAACGAACTCCAAATGACCTAGAATTTTGTGTATGACCTAGAAATTAGTAGACGGACTAGTTGACCCAGGTTTGACCAGCGTTGACCAGGTTTGACCAGAGTTGACCGAGGGTTGACTTTGACCAAAATGGACCTAGAAGCATGTAGTCTTGCATTGTAGTTATTCTTTTGATATTTTAGACTTGGTTGTGATATGTGTATACTTTAAATAGGTTTACATTGCCCCAGTTAGCTACACTTCATCATCAGCAGTTCAGTTTGCCAGGCGAGTACATTATCTGATCTTTTTATACTTTCTTGGATATGTTCTCTTGTTATAGACTAGTATACTTGATGCTGACATGATGTTCACACGGATTAGTACCCTCTGGATCTTTTCATGCGATGTTATCCCCCTCGGATACATCGAGTACATCATGTTCATGTACTTTATCGTGGCCATCATGTACTCCATGTATTCATATTTATCCATGTGCACTCATGTGTTATTCATGTACACTCATGACCATATGAGCTCCATGTATAAAGTAGTTGTTATCCATGTGCAATAACATATCATGTCTTGATCCTTGTGTATTGATTGGGGGCAGGGAGAGTGTAGTTGGTTATGTGATCATTATCTCCAGTAGGTATCCATGTGCAACTCCATAGTTTATCCATGTGCAACCCAAACCGTTTACATAACCAATTCATGCTCTAAATCACGTAGATGGTTACATGTCTTTATTATCATATTATATCTCATCTTATAGTCTCTCTCTTGTTCATTTTCTTTACAGCGATTCATGTATAGTTTTCTATAGCTTGCTTTATATGTCCAATCCTGATATGAACTATTGTGAGAGATATGTGCTCGTTTCGTCCTGACTGGGCATGTTGAAAATTTTACAGGTGATGATAAGAGTTCTGCCCTACTTATTATGGCATTGGCTTAGATGACACTGGTGACGTGGACCCTTAGGAGGATCCAGCAGTCGCTGAGGACTTACCCATAGTCTAGCTGAGACTTAGTATTTTTATTGTCTTTCTATTTGAGACATTATGAGTTGTACTTGAGTTTAGCATTCTGGTGGTTTACATCTGGACTTCTATTTATGTTGTGACTCTCTTGTGATTTCCTCTTCTATTCCATCTTAGTGTTGTGATTGAGTTACTTATTATTTACTCTCCATTCGGAGTTTATTCTAGACTGTGTTAGATTGTGACTCAGGACAGCTTTCTACCACCGACACTGCGGCGTAGGCTGGCCATATTCACTTCTCGTGCCCTTTCACTGAGTGCGGGTCGTGACATATCCGCTATGTACCACATTCATTTCAGAATTCCGTATAGGAAGGTCAGTTAAAGCCTCATCTATCCTCTGGTTTTTTCTATTATTTTTCATATATACGACATCCCATTGGATTCGTGTCCTATCGATGGTATTCCATCGGAGCTTCATAGGTCCCGTAGGTTTCCTCCTCAAAATCCTCCTGTAGTTGGTGTCGAAGGCATTCTGCCTGCTACTCAGACTCCTCAGCCTGTACCAGCCCCTGTTGATGTCCCTCCTGACCGCACCATCGATCAGCTTTACGAGCGCTTTGAGGCTCGCTGTATTCTTGAGGCTGAGCGATATCAAGCATATCGCATGCGTCAGCAAGACATCGACTACCGTCTCATATACCAGTTCTAAACTCTGTGGAATTGTATCGCTGATCTTCAGTGGACATTGATCCATCATACCTCTTGTCCCACTCTGATACTATGTCATCCGGACTTCGGTGAACCCAGATTCGAGGATCGTCAGGCTCGACACTACTTCGACCCTACTGCAGTCTACATTAATCCCGGTCGTTATGTTGATACTAGTGATGATGAGAGTTAATAAGCGTCTTTGGGCTTTGGATGTTTTGTGACTCCATCTGCTGTTGATAATGATGATCTTGTGGTTTTTTTTATAAACTAGTTATGGTTAAGTCTCTTTCAGACTTTCATATTTATTTCGTCAGTTTTTGTACTTGCATGTTTATGCTACTAAGTTTAGTGATATATACCATATTCTACTTATGCAGTTTGATTGTTGGCTATGTTTATAATTTTTTTTGGTCTGATAATGTAGTATTCTTGTTTGTTGTTTGTGCTCACTACTTGCGGGGGAGCATTCATTTTGTAAAAATGATAAAGGGGAAGAAGAGTACTATACCAATGTCAAACAAATACCAAGTGCCAAGTTCCAAATCACGAGGTATAAAATCTTTTATCATTATTTTTTTATATTATTTGGTATAAACTCAAAGTTTGTCCATTATCAAAATGGGGGAGATTATTGGCCCATTGGTCATAGTCACACCTGATTTTAATAATCAACATAAATTTTAGTCGATACACAAATAATACATTACATATACAAAAACAGAATGTCTACTTCCAACGTGCTATTGCTCGTCGTCTTCATCGTACAAAAATACTAGATGCTGATCAAGACTTGTCTTTATATTTTCTCCTGTATTTTTTCTTTTATTGAGTCTAGAAAAATGTGAAGTTGATTGGATTGGCAACTAGCTTTCTACTGAACTCCACTGTCCAAAATAATCCTACCAATCTACCCTATATTCTATACTAAGCCTATACCCAATTCCATATCCAATACCTATACAAAAATCCAAACAACATGAGCATATATTTATGATAGAACTCTAGTCGAGTTTGGCTCGAGTTCGGCCCAAACTCTTTCCGAGTTTGGTTAGGTTAGAGTTTTCAAAGTTTGCTTATATCGAAGTTCTGAGTCATTTGGACGAAAACTCGTGTTATAAGGAGCTGCAGCGCTCGGTTAAAGCTTTTTTTTATAGTGTCACGCCCAGTAACAAAATATGCAGGAACTTGAGATGCGAGCATGCCAGCTAATATGATCTAGGGTAAGTTCTCAATTTAATGGACTTATCCCTAGACGTACTATGCTGTCAAGCGTACTAAAAGTAACTAATCATCTACATCTCAATCCACAGTAATGAAGCGAATATCAAGAATGAACATAATATATTAAAGTTGGTCACCTAGCAATATACATGTTCGAACAAGCTCGAAAAAAGAATAAGCTTGTAAATAATAGGCTATATAGCAGCATGAAACAATAAAGGTGAAATGTATAAAGGGAAGAGTAAATGAATATATATATATATATATATATATATATATATAAATATATATATATATATATCTGAAACCTGGATATATATATCTGAAACCTCGGTGCATCACGTAACACCTGGCCAGCTACTCTGTACTAACTGCTCAGCAAATACCTGGAGAGATCACCAGGTCCTCAGCGGGACGTAGCAAGATACAGAAATACATGCCATAATATGAACTGAATAAAATGAACAATTCGAATCATAACTGTAGAAGCATGGAAAAGAACAGGAAAGTTCATGCGGCCCAAAACAGAGGGAGTCTCATGCGGTTCAAAGAATCTCTTAAAGCTTCATGCGGCTCAAGAGTCCTTTAGAGCTTCATGCGGCTCAAAAGTCCTTCAGAGCCTCATGCGGCTCAGAAGTCACCAATAGCTCCATACGGCTCGGGTAAAAGCCACGTGGCCCTATGCGGTTCGCCCCTACAGCTGGCCATCAAGCAGCGGCCTCATTTAATGCTGTGACGTAACACGACAGCTCTGACATAAAGGTGAATTGACAACTCTGAC
>JANAVB010039251.1:102500-171317 GCA_029216955.1 Iris pallida | reverse complement strand
CTAATGTTATCGAAGAAGACTGGAGAGCTCCTTTCATCGACTTCGTGGTTCATGATATACTCCCCGAAGATCCCAAAGAGGCTACGAGTATTCGTCGATGGTCTCTTCGTTCTATTACAATCAAACTACCAAGACTCTCTATCGGCGGACTTATGACGGTCTTCTATTGCGCTGTCTCGCTGGTGATGAAGCAAAGCAAGTATTGCGCGAAGCTCATGATGGCGTCTGTGGAGCACATCAACCAGGTCCTAAGCTACAGGATCGCATCCGACGAATGGATTACTACTGGCCCTCTATGGTATCAGATGCCATCGAATATGCAAGAAAATGTCGTGCTTGCCAAATCTATGCAGATTTTATACATCAACCATCAGAATTCCTGCA
This sequence comes from Iris pallida, assembly GCA_029216955.1. Lineage (NCBI taxonomy): Eukaryota > Viridiplantae > Streptophyta > Magnoliopsida > Asparagales > Iridaceae > Iris > Iris pallida. The sequence goes on along the minus strand of JANAVB010039251.1, from coordinate 170,933 downwards.
TCCGACTGCCGCTTCCTGGCCTTTTGAAGCTTGGAGCATGGACATTATAGGACCTATCAATCCTCCTTCTTCTAGAGGACATCGGTTCATATTAGCGATAACCGATTACTTCTCCAAATGGGCTGAAGCTAGACCTCTGGCTGAAGTCAAGACCAGTAGCGTCATCAACTTCGTCAAACACCATGTCATCTACAGATTTGGTATACCTCGAAAGATCATCCATGACAATGGACCACAATTCATCAGTCAAAAGTTTACCAGATTTTGCGATGATCATCGGATTGACAACGTCGCCTCGACAGCTTACAATCCTGCCGCCAATGGCTTAGCTGAAGCCTTCAACAAAACCATTATCAAGCTCCTTAAGAAGTTTGTATCTACTAACAAACGGAACTGGAGTGAAAAACTTGGTGAATGTCTTTGGACCTACCGAACTACGGTCCGCAACCCTACAGGCTGTACACCCTTCTCTTTGGTGTATGGTTGTGAAGCTGTTCTTCCTCTGGAACTTCAAATTCCGTCCTTAAGGATCGCCATCGCCAACGAACTCACTACCGAGAACAATGATCTCCTTCGACTTCAAGAATTGGAGGCGCTTGATGAGAAGCGACTTTTGGCTCAACAGCATATTGAGTTGTATCAAGCCCGCATCTCGAAGACTTTCAACCACAAAGTTAAAGTCAGAGCCTTTCAGCAAGGAGAACTCGTTCTAACAATCAGACGTCCTATGACTATAACTCATTCGAGCAAAGAAAAATTTGACGCGAAGTGGGAAGGGCCTTATATTGTCAGCAAAGTCTTTTCAAATGGAGCCTATCAACTTTCAGAGTTAGACGGTCGAGTTGCTATGATGCCTATCAATGACAAATTCTCACAAGAAATACTATGTATAAATATAACAGAGATTTCATGTAAATATGATCAGACAGTTCATAAATAAAGTTTGATTTTTATTTCATCATAAACGATGTTACATAATATTAAGAAGGTAACTATCATCCTTCTCAATATTGGGACGCGGACCACTGCCGTCCTTATCAAAGACATAATCAGCAAAGGAGCCTAGAACATCCTTGCTGGAACCCACCAGGAACTTGCAAGCAGCCATCCTCGTGGCCTCTTCCTCTTCAGTCTTTTCTGGTTCGAGAAGGAAGTCCAGGATATCCCTTGGCGGTTTTGGTGCAGACGAACCTTCACCTGCTTCTGTCTGCTGTGGCTGAACTAGTTCGGCAAGACGTTCTTCAGTGCCCGCTTCAACCTTCGGGGCGAGTTCAGCCTTCTTGGATGCATCTCCAGACGACATCTTTATGTTAAAAAGTGGAAGTGGTTATTCCTGCCAGATTTCTATTTTATTTATAGGCAGAGATTCTCCAAACAACGAAGCGACACATTCATCTGACGGTTCATCCGTTCATTATCATCCGACGGTTCACCCGTTCATTACCATCATCTGACGGTTCACCCGTTCCTTACCATCATTCGACGGTTCGCCCGTTCATTCAATTCATCTGACGGTTCATCCGTTCATTATCATCCGACGGTTCACCCGTTCATTACCATCATCCGACGGTTCACCGGTTCCTTACCATCATTCGACGGTTCGCCCGTTCATTCAATTTATCCAACGGTTCACCCGTTCATTATTATCCGACGGTTCGCCCGTTCATTACATCCATCCGACGGTTCATTCGTTCATTCATCTGACGGTCCGCCCGTTCATTACCATTCATTTGACGGTTTGTCCGTTCATTCCATCCATTCGACGGTTCACCCGTTCATCCCGACGATTCACTTCGTTCACACATTTTGATGATTCATTATCGTTCATCATCCATCAGCAACTTGTCATTCTTGATTAAGTTGTCTACTGAAATAATGATATTCAATAAATTATATTCTGCCATGTCCATATTACCTCTAAGCAGATATAATGAATATAATTATTTTCTAAAAATCAAGAATATATCTTCTATCGCTATTATTTATATCTGAATAAGATATGCAATAAATAATAGAACCACAATAAAATGTCCTTTTATTTGATCAAAATTCAAGACATTACAAACATACACACTGCAAAACAAGAAGATATAAGGAATCTTTCTATTAAGCTGGCGGTGTCATCAAGCTGGTTATCTGTTGTTTCAAAATCTGCAGTCGTTCTTCACGGGATTCCATTACTCACTTCCTGGCTTCTTCCATCCCAGATTTTTTATTGAAGGTTGGCATAGTTACCATTCTGCGAGTGATTTCAGCATTATGAGTTGCAGCATATTCATCTCTTTCTTGGATTAGAGCACCGAGTTGTTGGATTGCAGTTTGATGTTGGATGGCCTCATCTTCCAGCTCTTCCTGAAGACGGGCAATCTTCGCTTTCAATTCAGCAATTCTCCTTTCTTTTCTTTCAGCAACAGATGAGACCGTTTCTACTTTGGAATTGTACTCAGCGGACTTGGCAGAGAAAGTATCCAAAAGAATTTGGAAATTGACTCTCTCAACTGCAGCCTCCTGAGACATCCGTTCAAATTCGGCCTGCACCAAGGGCTCTACTTCCCCCTTGTTTAGCTCTTTGTAGCTCTTTATTGAAGTCTCCAGCTCATCTAATATGTGATCGAGAAAAGTGGCTTGAGCCTCGTCATCTTACTCGCGGATGGCATTGACTAAGAAAGATGTTGGACCTCTAACCGTGTAAAAAGCATCTTCCTTTTCCATCACCCTATTTATCAAAGGCCCCAATGAATCAAAAAAGAATTTGGTAAATGAGTGGATGACGAATTGATTGGTAGCCAGAGCACCAGGAGTAGCAGCTACTCCTGTTGACGTTGAAGCGGCAGGACGTTCAGTCTCTTGTACTTGGACGGAGGGCTCTTTGAATAAGGGAACTAAAGTGGAGCTGGTTGCCCCTCCCGGTTGTTCCTCTGCAAAATTAAATATTGTCATTTTACCTGTCATTTGCTACTGTCAAAGATGATCAAAAGTGAAAACAGTCTTACCATGGCTTGATCCGGTAACAGGCCTGTCATCTGTTGGAACAGATTCCAGCCTAGCAGAAGTAGCTTCAGACATAACTGCCTGGCTACTGCCTGCCTCAGAGCCACATGACAAGTGACGACTGCTGCTAGCTATCGTCGTCGCAAGTATTATGTCCATGCACACTGGAGGAGCTGGAGAAAATCTGAGTTCTGTATGGATAAGAATAAAGATGTCAGCTATCAATCTATTAAAAGAAGATTGTTAATTTCATTCTATACCTTGGGGATCAATAGTAGGAGTTTCCTCCAGGGCTGCTTCTTCGTCTGCTATCTTTTCTGGGGATGCCTACTCCTCAACATCCTTTTCAGGATCCAAGGTGTCATTAGCAGCTTCGGGAGATACCTGCACCTCAACATCCTTTTCAGGATCTAAGGTGTCATCAGCAGCTTTGGGAGACATATGCACCCCATCATTCCCTTCAGGAGCCTGTGTATCATCAATATCCTCTGATGATGTGCTCTCCTCGCTTTCATGTTCTCCAGGTACCTCCCCGCTGGCAGTTGTAGCGGCCTGATCAACATAATCTTCCTGTGAGCCGAAGTCGCAATCGTCTAAAGCTTCAATCATTAAACGATCCTCCTCTTCACGGAGTGTCCCAGGTGTAAGAGGAGGCTGAGTAGTCTCCACCGCCGGTGAAGGAGATCGTAAAACGTCATGCTCTTCCTCGACAATATTGTCTCTGGGCTCTGCAGCCTCATTTCTTTGTTCAACTTCCTCCCTCTGCTCGGTCTCTTCCCTCTGTTCTGGACTAGGAGTTTTATGCCCAGACTCAGAAACAGGAGTAGGAGATGGCATGGTGAGTCCAGCTGCAGCGTTCACCACTATCGAAGACAAGATTTGCCTTGGAGGAGAGACCGTTCTCTTTCTTCTTCTATGGGCCAACTTCTTCTTTCTATGCAGAGGCCTTTCTGGGCTCTCCACATCTACTACCTCGACCTGTTTCTGAATAGAGGTCGGTGTAGCTGCTTCTTCTCGTTGGATTGTCTCGGCCATCTGCCGAGATTGTGATCTTGTTGTAACTTTCTCTGAAGAATGTTCCAAGATCAATTTCTTCTTCGCAACTGGGGAAGAAGGTTCTTCTCTCCTTCTCTTCTTCTCTTTGACCGGAGATTTAACAACCTTCAAAAAAATCCTTAATAGTTGGTTGACCTCCTCAGGAAAGTTTGCTTCCCTGGAGGCTTCCAATGGATCATCCACTGGTTCATTTTCCTCGTCGTTATTGGGAGCTAATATATCAGTTGCTCCTTTCTTCAGACGATTTGCTGTTGCAAAACTATCAACAAGATTATAATTCTCAGCAAAAGTATTTGCAGCTGTGTAAAACAATGAATATGTATATAACATTCTAGGGCCATTATTATTCTTGTTTGGCATCGAGAACACTGTCCTTGTGTCTCGAGCATTGAAGTAGGCCCATGCTCTGGCACCATCAATCAGGTATCCCTTTCCTTGTAGGCAAGTTATAGTGTTGCCTACATAGAATTGGTCGTAACCAAATTGACGAGCGAAGCGACTTGGCAAATATGGTTCAAGATAGCACTCTTCTTCAAATCTGTACACCAAATGTGATGGTCTGATCGTCTTCAGCCAGTCAAAAACTGCTCGACCTATTGGTTGTCTTTCAAGGTCAACCAGATTTGGTGCCATAAATTCATAACCAGTTGGAGGAGCAAAGCAATAAAAATTCCATCCTTTGCCAAGGTTCAGGGTACGTCTGCAGTCCCTCAGACTAGTGTATATCCACTTGCTCTGAGAGAATCTGCGCAAAAAACTGCCACCAACTGCTCCCATGGCGGGGTTCATCAATGACGGATGGTGTAAGAGCAACCACCCGAATAAATAAGTGTAAGGCAACTCCAGTCTAGGGAAGTTCACCTTATCACCCTTACACTTGAGCATGGAATCAACATACAGACGAAGACCCGCATTTATTCTACAAGTCATCGCTGATAGTAAATCCATCCGGTAGCCGAAGACTAACCGGACGGCAGCAAAAAGAACACCGCGGTGGAAGCGGTCCACGGCGCTTGCTCCAGGTACGATAAATCGACGGAGCCAGTATGTCAAAAATCCTGCCAACTGAGCTTCTTTAGACATGGACCTGTAGCCCATTCTTATAAAGCTTTCAACAAAATCTCCAGCCTTGAGTGGAGGGTATTGGTGTTCATTATCAACTTTGATATCCAGTCTCTTATTCTCTTCCATCAAACTGATTACTTCACTGTTGCTGAGGGGTTGGAAGAAATCCGGGTTGCATGAGTCATGATCTTTGGTCTTTTCTCAATGATATGGTTAAGAAAAAGATAAGTCAACCATTTTGATGAATAGCATGTGCCGAAAGAGCCGCTTTTGTAGTATAGGGAGCATATGTTATAATGGCACAGTAGTTCGTCAAAGACTGCCACCATCTTTGAATTTTCTCGACGTAGTCTATCTAACTGTCGTTGGTTGGGACGTACTCTTCGTAAGGGAAGTCTCCATTGGTAAGCACGAGATGTACTTCATCTCATGGAGGGCCAATCCCATCTCCCCGCAGGGCGTCATAAATGTCCCTGTCCTATAATTGTACCTCTGCCAGAGCCAGAAACAGATGAGGGTTTGGGAGGAATCCATACACGGTAGCGTATACCGCATCATAGGCCAATCTCTTTAAGTTTGTCTTCAAACTGGACTAATATCCAGTTGGCTATACAGCTCCATCTCTTGATATCTGGGTTTACCAGACCGGCCAGCCGGATATCCTGATCCGGATATCTGCCCTCAGCTTTTGCATACTCATTTGCAAAGATTGGAGTCCTCACAGGCAGCAATAAAGAAGAGTTCTCTGGAGGGATGCACCCTGGCTTCAACCCTCTGAGTAAAGTACTGTGTCGCTCAGAAGAGCTATAGAACATGTCTTTATTGTTCGGGCCTTTCTTGACACAGATCTTTTCTGTCCGTGCATGTTGAAGAGGAGTAATGTCCCAGTCCATCCTCCTGGGATGGCTTGCATGAGCATATCGTTCTAGAGGGGGCATCTAGCAATGTCTGGTAACAAGATCAGTTTCTCTTTCCTTTGGAAAGTTCTCTGCTCAACACGGGGTCTTGGCTGAGAACTTTTGTCAATGGCTTCACCAAACAGGAACATAGGTTTCTTGTGGGTGATGGCGTCAGCAGACTGCAAGGGCTGCCTATTCATCAGACTTAACAATGTTCATTGTCCTGTGCTATCAAGATAGCTTGGTAAGAGGATGGAAAGGCATATTGTGGAAAGAGCACATGGGACAAGTCCTCTTTAAATTTTGATTCTGTAAGAGTCCCTACAAAGGTTTCATATTCAGGATCCTCTCCAATGTTAACTGCATCAAATAGGAAAAACAAAATTAGTCAAATCAAAGATTCTGTCATCAGATTGTGCAGACATCAGATTGCACAAGTATCAGATTGCACAAGCATCAGATTGCGCTGACAAAGCTTGCGCAAGACAACAGTTTGCGCTGACAATCTTGCGCAAATCAGCCGATTGCGCTGACTCCTGCCGGCGCAATTCAACCGATTGCACAAAGAGATAGTCTTCATAAAAATAAAGACTATTAAATTTTTGCAACCAAAATCCTAAACAGGGTGGCGCAGTATGACCGAATCTCTAAAAAGAGATAGGGTTCAAAGTTCAGTAATCCTAAAAAGGATTCTCGATCGTTTGTCTACCTTGAAGTGCGGGGTGCGCAGCTTCATGACGGAAAGGACGCGGTGCAGCACGAGTCGAAGACTCGGCGGGGGCCTTGCCCTTGTCGGCGGCAGAGGAGCGCTTGGGAGCCATCTAAAGTCGGCGGGGAAGAAAGAGTGAAGTCGGAGTAGGCTCGGGGATTTCTTTCTCTCAAGCACAATGAAAACAAGTAAAGAATAATATGAAGAACGAAAGGAACTATTTATAGTTTTTCAATAGCAACGGTCGCCTCAGATTGCGCCGAATAAATAGGAGTAATCCCTCCGATTGCGCAGACAGCATCATCGCGTGCGCAACTTGATTGAAAATTCAAAATTCAAAGTATTTCGAAACTTTGAATAAATTCAACTTTCGAAAACTTTGAAGGGGGTCTTGTAGGTCCTAAAAATCAAGTTGCACCCATCAACAAAGTCATGAAAATCAAGAAATGCATCTTTCAAATGAATTGCGCAGAAGTCAGATTGCACAGCATCCAGATTACGCAGACTGGATTGCGCACACATCCAACTGCGCAAGCTGACGTGGCAAATGTTATCATTACCTGACAAAATCAAATCTTCTGACAACTGACAGTACGAAGAACGAGGAAACTGTTCGTTTATCGTGCAGTACGGCGCTCGAGGATAGCTATACATGCAGCGCAATCGGCCAGGCACTCTGCTGCGCAGTCCAGCCTCGCGCAATCTGAAGTCAGCGCAATTCAGGTGGCGCACTTCATCAAGACAACTGACAAATGTACACGTGGCATTCATGCCATCAATTACTCATTACGTGGCAACCGTCTGCACACGATCATGCACAATTCAATCAAAAGATGCCATGTATCCAAGACAGTTGGCCCACGATCAAACAACTTCCAGCGCAGTCTGATGCTGCGCAATCCAATCCATGCGCAACCCAGCATGCGCAATTCAGAATAACTAAAAGTTAGTTATTTCCAGAACTCTATAAATAGAGTTTTAAGTCTTCATTCAAGGGGATCAGACATAAAAAGTTCAGAAATATCAGAGAGTTCAGGAGTTCTTGCTCAAGTGCTGCTGCATTCTTCCGAGGCTTTTGCCTTCAATTTCAGAGTTGTCTTCAACTTCAGAGGCTATCGTCTTCAAAGTTCACATCGTCCAAGGGATAAAGCAATCGTCATCTATATTGGATTCCTACAGTTGTACTTTTCCATAATTCTTGTAATCTTAATTTACAATGTTTGTTGAAATAAGTTCATACTTTTGTTTTTGCAAACAGGTGATTGTAAGGATTTTGCAGTGCACGAGAGTGACAAAAAATAGAATGACCCTAAGAGTTGTGGCGTAGATCGATTTGAGTAACGGTTAGGCTATGTGTGTTGAGCGCACCATCGATATTACGAAACGAACTAATCGGGATTGATTCAAAATTGAGTAAAGGATTCGTACTCGGTCGAAAATCGGGGATGAGCGTATCGTAAGAGACCTTGGATCGGAAAGATTGTTGCCTTTGAGCATCGAAGACTCAAGTTGACCTCTAGTGTTGAAAGAGATTGAGCATAATGTCTGGATAAGTTACCTAGCGGGGGTAGCCCCAGACTCGATGCACAGGTAGTTCGAGAATGTGGATCGTGTTGGAATAGTGTGAGCTATGTATAGTACGGATAGTAGGCAAAAGGAATTGGAGACATGTGGACTTAGTCCATGTCGTTGAGGCCAAATATTATGGATGATTAGGTAAAAGACTTGGGCTATATGAGAGATAGACAACGGTTGAGCGAGTAGGCATTACGGAGAATTGTTGCGATCGGATGCGCAATGACTTAACGCAATGCATGCGTTAGATGGCCGTCGAGAAACTTATGAGATTGAAGTTACGGGTTTAAATCAAGTTATGTGCAGAAATATTTGGAAGAGAATCGCATGTTATGGGATGATGCATACGAGAAGTATTTTGAGAATAGGCGCTAAGATTTGATCAAGTCGAGTATGGAATGATTGGTGTTTGAGGATTTAAGTTGAGCTTGTAAGTTGTCCCGATATCCTACAACTGAGCTTGGCTGAAATACATATATTGGTGGGACGCCTAAAATATGTGTATGATCCAAACTAAGTTGTATGATTCCAATGATAGTAGCACGAGATCGTGAAGCGATCTATGCGAGGCACTTGGATTAAGTGTTGGTTTCGGTTCGAGGACGAACCTGATTTTGAGTGGTATATTATGTAATGCCCCGCTCCGCACGGTGCATTACGATGAGTCGTTGACTCGAAGAGTTACGTTGGCCAAAGGTAAGCTTTGAGTCGGTTGGAATCTATGAATCGAATCGATGCAAAGGATAAGTTCCGTTTGAGCAAGTACTAATGTTAGTTGATCTGGTGTGCAGGATATGCCTTTATGCTGGGTTACGGATCGTGGTATGGGCACGATAGGCCAAATCAACCGAATAGTTCAAAAGAATGGCTAAGTCAGAGAGTTAGCTATGCGACCAAGTTATGGAAGCGAGCCGCTTCAACTCGGCGAAACAGCAAGGCATATTGACTTAAGGTGGGCGGGTTCTTGACTCTCTCTCCCTATTCCTTCACGTCTAATAAAATATGTTATGGTATGCGTAAGATGTTATCGAGTTAGCGAGCGTGGCTAGGCGACGAAAGGTCCAAGTATGTGTCGAACACTAAGATAGAACATTGAACAATCGAACAATTGACGCGACGTGCATCAAGTGTACGAGTCGCGATAGGGCAATAATGGAAGAACATTGGAAGACGATATTGAGATGTGCATCATGTGCACGGCTCCGAGAACATTGAACACTAGACGTAGAACATTGAATACGGCGCTGAACGTGCCCTCGGGCACTTATGTTACGAAAAGACTAAGTAACTACAGAATTAGGCTATGAGAATTAGTTACGAATGGTATGCGCTGAATATGAGTACGATGTGAACTAAGTCGTTGGGCGTCGTGCATCAATATGGATGTGTTGGGGCATAACGCCGACGGAGCTCCCCATATGGATAGTGGATTATGTTTATGAGACGCGAATATGTTTATGGCACGGAAAACCGTTTATGGAACAAGACTATGTTCATGCAACTGAAGATTGGTTGAAATATTATGTGTGATTACTATGGCGCGTATTGCATGGTCAATGGACTCGGATGGCCCGTGCACGGGTGCGGCTTCCCTCGAACGGTTATGCCGGGGCGCCGGGACCGTTCGGCCTAGGAGAGAATTATGTATGGTATTTATGGTGCACAATATTCGGACGGATTGCGACCGTCCAGTGCTGTGATAAGCTATGATATCCGTAAGTTTGGGATCCTTCGGATACTGGGCTAGCAACCCATATCGAAGCAATTGTAGGCTTACCATAAGAGATGCCAAGTCCATTACGGTGCGAAACACCGTGACCTTCATATAGATAGGGCCGGTGGACTGAGATGAGAGCTGGGTGCAGGCGCAGGGCCTGCCACCCATTATGCATATGTTTACGTTTATGATTGGTCGGTTGCACGAATCGTATGATTGCTTATGTAAGTTCTAACCATGGCAGGCTAGGTAAAGAGGAACGGGATGAGCACAAAACACTATGTTATGTTCATATTATGGCTAACTGTATCTGCTGTAGGAATACGGTATGGGACACATTTATGATAAGTTGCTATATATGAAGATTGCCATGAAACTGACCCTAAGGCTAAATAGAAAGATCACACATTAAGATGCATGTTTCACTAAATGAATTAAGTGTTTGGTTTGGTGCGAGCGGGTCTTGATCAGTGCGAAGCGAGGACGAAAGCACTAATCCCCCACTAGTTTATGTGCAGGCTCAGGCTATGATCGGTTCGGGGCGGAGCTTGGCTTGGACGTACCGAGGCATGGAGTCCTTGGCGTTCAAGAGGAGCTACCGCATAGGCGTTCGCACTTGCGACATGGAGATGTTCGGCCGAAGACTACTTGGTGGTTATACAGAGGCATAATGTATGGAACAATGTAATCCTTTGTGAGCTAGAGAGATTATGAGCGTTGTAGCCAATTGGCATATTATGTTGGGCTATTCAGAGCCTTTATAACCTTCAGTTCATTATGAATAAAAGAGATTCTTATGTTATACTTTGTTTCCTTCCGCTGCTTATGTTATCAAATTGAGATAGTTCTATGTGAACCTGTTATCTTGCCTTGTACGAGCGCAACTCCAGGCTCGTGCGGCATCACGCCCCAGCGAGGACGATGATTCGGGTGAAATCTAGCGAGGACGAGCGATTTCCCGGGTCGGGGCATGACAAAGACTACCATAAGCCTCAACATAACTTCCATTTATTTCGGCTAAGGACATCTCTCGGGCTCTCCATGCTTTGGAATAAGTAATATATACACGATGTTCTCTATATATATCTTTAACTATCTGTGATACGCTATACGGTTGATTATCTCTAATTATATCAATTATCCTGCTCTTAATCCATGCAGTGCTACCTAGTCGATGACGTCCGATTGTGAGCGCACTAAAACAAGAATGACGACTTTCTAATGTACTTATTTTTACTATGTTTCCATTTCCAATGGATCTGGCATATACTCTCCAATTACAGTTCGGTTGATCACAAGTATATATAATTCCACGAGAATTGTTCATAGTACTGGCTGAACAACTAAAATTATGTTCAATTGCAACATTACTTACAAAACTTCTAAATTCAGAACGAGAAGAAAATTCTTGACCGATAACTAATTCACGGGTGGAAGCATTATCTATATTATCATCTAAGTCATATTCCATATTTTCAACTAAATCATCACCATTTCCGTCGTCTTCATCATCATTATCATCGTCGGATTCATCTGATGATTGATTTTATTAAAAAGATGGAACAATTTGATGGGAAGAACTACCACCCGCAAAATATGGACTACTTCTGTTATCAAAAGTTGTGGCTATTTGAATAACAAAAATATTTACATAGCGTGATTGAGAATTAATTTCAAAAATATAATTGCATGCTTCATCACTATCTATTAAAAAAACATCTACAATTATAAACAGACTTCAAAATAAATTCGTAATGAATAGAACAACGTTGAATAATAAGATTACGTAAATTTTCATAAGTAATACGTTCATAAGTTGAAAATATTTGAGTTTCTCCTCCTTCGTAATCTAACCCATTTAGGTTACCTCCGTGCGAACATATTAATCTTACGGTACGATCCATAATCGAAGGAGGCAACTGCTAGAGATTGATCAGAAGAAGTTTCTGTTGGAGAACTTGATGAATAGAGAACTTATCAACTTGCGCCGGTGAGTAATAGGAAGAAGAGTGATAATAAGAAGTGAGTTGTAAAAATTGAATGCTTTCATATGCTTTTTATAGATGAATTTGGAATATAGCCGTTAGAAATAACTAGCCGTTGTAGAAAAAAGAGAAGAAGAAAGGAAAAAAAATAGCCGTTAGGTCCCAAACCGAAGAAGAAAAAAAAAATAGCCGTTAAACAGGAGAAAGAAGGAAAAAGAAAAGAAAAATAAAAGAAAAGAAATGGTGGTTAGAGGGGCCCACCCAACCCATGCCTCCAACTAAGTTGGCGGCACCCCTACGAAAAAAAAAAAGGATTGTGAACCGGGTGGCCCACTCCCCCCGTGCCGCCAACTCTAATGGAGTTGTATCCCGTTCTTTGGAATTATCCCAAACTTCTCCCTCTGCATACAAATTTGTATAATTTCGTCCCTTTGGACGAAAATTTCTGTATTTTTCAGTATTAATTACATCACAGAATTAATATTTTGATTTTGGACGGAACCTTAATTTTTCAGACCAATGCTTATTCGTTGCTTGTATGAGCCCTAAAAGTTAAGAAACAACTTCATCAATCTAACTAAGAAGGATGCGCAAGGGTTAGATAAATAAAATCCAAAATAAAATATTAATCCAATAATATTTATTGATAACAACATTTATTGATGTAGGTTGCTGTCGAAACTTTTCGATTGAGCCAACAAATTCGGGCAGCTCAACAAAAATCAAATAACCTCTAGCTACATTTCATATAGCCAACACTGCAGAGTTAATTACAAAGCATATAATGTTGAGGCTTTCTAGGATTTTCTTTCCATCTTGAGAACTAAGAGATACATATATATAGTTTTCTAAATAATTTTGGTTAGCATGAAGAATGTCATATTTGTCAATTCTCTAGCTAGTAATGCTTGAGAAAACACCAGGCATGCATGAATCTACGTTCCTCAATCTTGATAACTACTGATCGTTCCTTCCATCTTGAATCTAATATGTGTGATATTAACCTCTACTATATATACATGCTTGATTGGTATCGCTTTGCAATACTTGTTACCTTTGAGTTATGTTTTAATTACTTACCTGCCTGATATGATATCTAAGATTGTATATATATATTTTTGCGGGTACGATCCTGAAGAGGAAGATAGATAGATTGTATATATATTTTTTGCGGGTACGATTCTGAAGAGGAAGATAGGAAGAGAAAGAAACTAGTTTATACCAAGAGAGAAAGAAACTAGTTTATACCAAGAGAGAAAGAAACTAGTTTATACCGTAGGTTGTAGTATCAGCCGATAGCGATACATTTTGGCATGTCCTTCGGTACATGACTATACCGACATTGGGGATCTTTTTTTATAGTCAATTCAGCAAAAACAATTGAACAAAAAAGATCAATTAGCAAGGGTGAAGCATAGTAAGATTGTAAAAGCATGTAAAGAAAGAAAATGTTATCTATTGCAGGTAAACCAACCGACAAGGGTGACTACTATTTCATTCAATTTGAAAAATACTAAGAAATAACATATACTAAGTAATTAAAATTCTGTCTAAATGTATAGAATATTTTTTTTCTAAAATGTTAACAATAAATTTGCTTTCATATAAAAAAAAAATCCAATACTCCGATCCGAAACCGTCGATTGTGCCGATACCATATTGACAGTGCGTGGGGTATACCTGATCATTAATTCCTTTAGCAGATGAGCTTCATTTTGCCGAGACAGAAGCTATATATCATCGTCGAGTTTTCGTACTCGAGTAAGGTGCAGGCTTGCAGCCATTGTCTCTACCCCCAACCTCTCGCTAAATCTGAACTATAATCCAAACACGGGCGCTCAGAATCAAACATAGAACAAAGGACAGCAAGAAAAATTCAGACACATACGCAATTCTCTTAAAAAAAAAAAAAAAAAAAAAAATCAGACAGACAAGAACATAACGATCAGAAGACATTAAGCAATAAGTCGAGATTTCTGCTATTGGACGGAATTGCACTCTTCGAAAGTTGTAAGAAGCTGAGGCACACAAATGCGCAGACAAAAACATAGGGTGAGTTGTGGAGGGAGAAAGAAAGGTACTGCATTAACCTATATATATATATGTTGCAAAGTGACAGGGAAATTGAAAGTGATTGCAAATGCTGTTAGCACACTAAGTTAAATTAAACTAAACCAAATTTTAAAAAAAACGTTGATGATGTGTTTGACATGAATGTGATATTAACCCTTGAGCAATATAGTGAGAGAGACAATTATATGTACCTAAAAATCATGTTCCAAGTAATGTTCATGTTGATGAAATATCAAATATACAGCAACGCATACATATATACTTTGAATATTTGTATTTGTTTTTCATCCCTGCTGATCACGTGATAAACAAGCAAAACATCACCTACTTACTTTGACACGAATAGGGCTGTAAAACGATTCAAACCGTTCGCATTCGGCTCAGTCCCAGCTCGGCTCGAATCAAACTCGTTCGATAGTTAAGTCAAACCAAGCTTGAATACTCTTTGTTCGAGCTCGTTCGTTCGATTTTCAGCCCTAGACACGAAATGAAAATGACTGCGCTAGTTGCAGACAAACACCACAAGCTCCATACGATCTCAATTACATGCTCTCTCTAATTCGCTATGCAGCATTGATCTGCAATCTGCAAGAGCCCAGAAAAGATGGAGCCATCATGAGCATGAGCTAGAGTAGTCTAAGGCATTTTCTAATGGTTATCCTTATTTTTGAATCTCTATCATATGTATCAAGTCCTTTTCTAATGGTTATCCTTCTTTTTTATTTCTATTCATATGTTTTAAGAAAGCTTTTATAATTTTGGATTTCTATCATAGGAACTTTCTTCTAAGCAGCAAGAAATTAAGGAGTGAAAAGGAAAAGAAATGGCCATTTTACACCTCCAACAGGAAGGTGCAGTCAATATTTGATTTTAGGATAATATTTGAAGGATTTAGCCCATAGTTGGCCTAATCTATAAGTTATTCACCTTTCAAGATTTATGTTTTTTTATATCTCTACGATTACAATACGGCTTGGCCTTTGTAAGTTCTCAACCTTTTAACTAAAAAAAATACCCTCTCTTTTATTCACATATAGACATATATTCATAATAAATTATAAGGTATATATAAAGGCGCTTATTACATGGCATAATAATTCACAAATTATTTACAAATGTGGAAATATGACAATTTTCGTTCACATGGACTAAGATGAGTCATCAGTGCAAGGGGGCTACAGCCCACGTCAACAAGGACCAATTAATGCCTGCCAGGCAGCCACGAGTATATTTCATTTTACCTCTGTTACTGTTTGTGGCAATTAACAAACTGAGGATTTTACCCAAACAAAAATAACTAGAGGAACTCGTGAGTCCTAAAATTTTAAAACTCAGCCATTAATAATCAAACAAAAAATAACTAGAGGAACTCGTAAGTCCTAAAATTTTAAAACTCAGCCATTAACTACCATTGGATTACATGCATATGATCTCTTGATTTCAATGTTACACTTAGGTCTCGTTTGGTTTGGTTCACGGAAAGGAAATGCATTCCCTTGTAGCTTTCATAGGAATGGGAAAGTAAGATTCTTGTCACATTTATACTTTCCGTTGTTTGGTTGGTGCAAGAAAGGAAAGCAAAAATATAACAATGTTCCAATAATACCCTTACATTTTAAAATAAAAATAACATTATGAAAAATAACATTAATGGTAAAAAAATAAACAATGACTGACACATGATTACTTTTGTAATAAATGTTGGAAAAGGTGATGAAAAAATCAACCCCAGTGAACAAATAACATTCCTGTCTTCCTGATATTGAAAACATTGATGAAATGAAGAGACTAAAGAAAACATTGAAAACAATCACTGTTATCTACTCCCTGATGATGATTTCTGCAATGGATCACAATGCACAACTTGTTGTGCTTTGATAAACAACAGGGCAATCTGAGCATATAGTTCCCATGTCACTTAATTGTTTCGCAAAGTATTGTATCACTTTTCAGTTACAGTCTTAGCAGTTACACAAGCAGAAAGAAAGAAGAATATAATCAGTAAAAAGTCCAATTGCCTCTATAGCAGGTGACAAAATACCCTATCATAAGCTGGTAAGAGATGCTTTGATCATACAAAATCTGTCCATCAGAGCTGTGACACAAGGAAGCGTAAATGAATGACATAGTCGTCAAAATTATTTGCATCCAAATTTAAGATGAACAAGGAGCACAACAATGTAGAATATAGAAGACTGCAAAGTCAGATATAGGGAAATTTCATACTTGCACAAATGTCATTTAATACCTCCAAAACTTAGCACTGTGGTGGTTTAACAAACACGGAGTCTGATGGGGAAAAAACTAACATCGAAGATAGAAACAAAATTGAAGTCTAATATAAGAATTCAGATAATAGACTCTACTTAAGATAATAGACTCTACGCCTTGATAGCATATTTCCTCATTGGGAAGTACATCTCCCTCTTCTTCTCACGTTGAGTCTTCAATGATGCCTGCATAAAAAATAAAATAAATCTTAGGAATGCAAATTTAGGTAGAAGAAAATTCAGTGATTTGTCAATGTTTTTCTGGTCCTTGACTCCTTGGGTCGTATGGACTGGGAGGCAAACATTCAATAGAATGATTGAGCCTCTATAAGGAACATGTTTTCTTATTTTCTTAGGCAATATTTTTTTTTTCAAAGCAAACTTTGAAACAAACCTGTTATTATACACACACCCCCTATAAAGCATATTAAAATTATCCTTCTGCTGGATGCCGCTAAGAGCATCTCCAACCCTATTGTGACTTTGGAAAAAAGTTAATGCCACATAGGAATGACAAAATTTTATTCAAAAGTTCTTCTCCAATGCAATTGTCAAGTCAATTGTGAAGCTTATGTGGCAAAAATTAAAGAAGACATTGTGAAGTTGATTGTCTTGTTCTAGACAATGCACTTGACAACGTCTTCTCTTCCATGTCATCAATTATGAATAAAAAATATTAGGAAAAAGAAAGAAGATGAGTAGTTGTCTTAAAAGTTGCCTTGGAAGTTGGAAAAATACTTTTTATTGTCTTCTCAATACTTTTGCATTGGAGAGAGTTTTTCTATCTCATTGTCTTTTGAGATATAATTTGCCACATAAACAAGACATTGTCTTGTGGCTCATGCCACATAGGAGCCACCTAAGACTCGCAACAATTAACAAGACAATAGGGTTGGAGATGCTCTAAGCTTTTGCACAAAAGGCACATATTTCTAGGTTAAGAAATAGAAATTTATGTATAGCAGGATTGCTTCCTGGATGACCTCAATCAGCGTGCACCAAAGCAATGTACTACATGGATTGCCCCATTCGGATGTAATAAAGCAATTTTCGTCTTAAACTATCTGACATTCATAAGAAAAACTTTTAAAGCACAAGGCAAGCTCATATTGTACCAAATTTCATTATTTTAGCCCTTTTACACCATGTTAGAGACCATGCAGTAAACACATGACTTGCAATGGTAG
Source organism: Iris pallida (assembly GCA_029216955.1). Lineage (NCBI taxonomy): Eukaryota > Viridiplantae > Streptophyta > Magnoliopsida > Asparagales > Iridaceae > Iris > Iris pallida. The sequence goes on along the minus strand of JANAVB010039251.1, from coordinate 153,406 downwards.
AAAAGCCCCTTGGACTGATATGGTTTATCAAGTCTCGATCTGATACCGACCAATACCCGATACTGACCGATACCGACAATCGGGAGTCTTTTTTCTGGTCAATTCGGCAAAGAAAATTGAACGAAAAAGACCAATCAGCAAGGATGAAAAGCAAGCATGTAAAAGAAGAAAACTTATCTATCGCATGTAAACCAATCGACAAGGGTAAGTATCATTTCTTCAAATTTCAAAACTACTAAGAAATAAAACTGAAAATACTTAAAACTATGCCTAAATATATTTTCTAAAATGTTAATAATTTATTAATAATTATTTGCTTTCCGATACTAAAAAAATCTTAACTATGAATATCCTCACGTAATTAAAAAAATTAATAAATAAATAAATACTAACTAATTATTTAACTACCTAAAATTATCTAGCTACGTCCAAACACATGTAACTCATGTGGTTAAGATGAGAGGCATTCTCCCTGGTTGGGTGGGTTCGATCGCACATGACAGCGTTATTTATAACAGATCCTAATTTAAATTATCTCTTAGCAATTTTTTTATGTGTGTGCAATGCACGTGCAAGTTACTAGTTTTACATAAAACTACATGTTTGTACATGTAACTTCAAAAATCAAGTAGTAATAAAACATAATAAAGAAAGGTTACTTGTACTCCAAATAAGATCATTGATTATTAACACTTAACAGATATTCAAAACAAAAAAGATCATTCCAATATTACTGGCACCGGCTAGAAAAGTTCCTGATTATATTTCTACAACTTTTTCCATCAATATTTGGAAGAGTAAAATTACCTAAGGTTATCCTATGGATTTGGAGGAGATATAGGTCAACTAACCAGTGGAACACAAGGAAAATAAAATCTACAAAACTTCTTACAACTTACGTTAGACGATATATGGAGTTGATCTCTCTACTCTATAAAGAGGCTTGAAAACGGCTCAAAATGAGCCGTTTAACCCGTATGAATATCCTCACGTAATTAAAAAAATTAAAAAAAATTCTAACTAATTATTTAACTACCTAATATTATCTAACTACATCCAAACACATGTAACTCATGTGGTTAAGGTGAGAGTCATTCTCCCTGGTTGGGTGGGTTCGATCGCACATGACAGTGTTATTTATAACAAATTCTAATTTTTTTAAAAAATTAGCAAATTTTTTTTTTGTGCGTGCAATGCAGGTGCACGTTACTAGTTTTACATAAAACTACATGTTTGTACATGTAACTTCAAAAATCAAGTAGTAATAAAACATAATAAAGAAAGGTTACTTGTACTCTAAATAAGATCATTGACTATTAACACTTAACAGATATTCAAAAACAAAAAAGATGTCATTCCAATATTATTGTAATTTATAACCTTAAACCAAAAGTTCCCATTCTAATATTATTGTAATCAAGGTAGTCAAAGGCGCAATGCGCACTTAAAGCGTGTGTCCGAGCGAAGCGAGGCACAAAAATAATAAAAATATACATACATAAATAAATAAATTAGTAATATAAGAAATAAAACCAAATAACATACTAAAATCAACAAAAATATGTCAAAACATAAACAAGTGAACTAGCAGAGCATTAATAGCAGTAGTAATTAACTGAACTAACTGTATTTGTATTCTTCCTATTACGTTTTTAGTAAAGTTTAGTTTTTCTAGTTCAGCTGTAACCAACTTTGGCAACCGCGGAAAGAGTTATTTTCTTAGTTGAAGTAAGAGTTATTTCCGTGCTACTTGTATGAAGTAAGAGTTATTTCCGCGCAAAACATAAACCGCGGAAAGAGTTATTTGTATTCTTCCTCCTACTTGTATGAAGTAAGAGTTATTTCCGTGCCTCAAATTTTTGTGTATATATATAAAAAACCCACAAGACGCACATTTTCTTGGTTGCGCCTTGCTGAAAGGCGCGCCTTAGGCACGCCCTGGGTGCACCCGGAGAAAGGGACCTCGCCTAGTGAGGGGCGAGACGCAACTGTTGCGCCTTTCTGCAAGACGCGCCTTTGACTACCATGATTGTAATTTATAACCTTTACCCAAAAGTTATCATGAAAAACAATTGGGAATAGAAAGTTCAAGAATATTCCACGCGAGTATGGACCAAAGCTTTGGCAAAGTTGTCATGCCAACCATATAAATGATGCCAACCATATAAATGAAACCAAACAATCGACAAGGGTAGTAGACACAATGGGAACAGCCAAAAATCATGGAAAGGGACTTAGAAAAAGAAAAAAAAAGAATGACGATCAATTCAACATAGTTTAAGAAACCTACAAAGTGACTATACAAAATTAGAACTTAATTCAACACATCACAAAAGGAGGCACAAACACTCCAATCTTTACCTCGTAAAAAGAAGCATGGGAAACAATACAAAAACTATTGTCGCCGCGTAAAAAAGATGAATGGGACATAACGCAAACTCGTCAAGATTGGAGTTTTGCATCTCCTGACAGATGCCTATAACACCAAATATAACCATTAAAACGCCTATGACACCGACAATAACACTTTTCGCCGAGTCTATGGAAAACCACCAGATTTCCAACAAATAACTTGCTAACATCGAAACAAAATAAATGCTCCACATGAAAATTAGAACATATGCAAAAAAGAGCAACAGAGAGTACTTTTACATATAGAGTTCCTATTTTTTGGGGGCCCAAGTGATTTTCTGATCAGTTCCCTAGACAAGTGCAGAAATAGTATAAACTTAGTTCGTTCGAGAGTGTGCCGATGTCAGAAATTGATCCCGAATAACTAACAGCGACATAGTAAAGATGGGATTTTGGTATACTTTTACATGTAGAGTCCCTATTTTTTGGGGGCCCAAATGATTTTCTGATTGGTTCCCTATACAAGTGCAGAAATAGTACAAATTTAGAGTTCGACGAGAGCGTGTCGTTGTCAGAAATTGATCCCGAATAACTAACAGCGACATAGTAAAGATTGGATTTTGGTATAGAATACCTGGTGCTTGGTGAGCTTGCGGCGGATGGCTCGGGTCTTCTTGGGCCTGAGGTCGAGCGGGAGGAACGTCTTCTTCTTGTAGACCTCCCTCAGCGCCTCCTTCTGCTTCTGCGAGATCACCGTCAGCACCTGCGCGATCCCGAGCCGAACCACCTTTCTGCACACGCCATTTCCCCCGAAATAAATAAAATAATCATCAAAACAAAGAGATCACAACCGCCCAATCTACAGATCCAACGGATGTGGAGGAAGAGGAGGAAGTAAAGCTTACATCTTGGAGAGCTTGTTGGGGGCGCCGCCGGTGACCTTGGCGACGCGGAGGAGGGCGAGCTCCGCCTTGAGGTCCTTCAGCTGGCCCAGCAGGTCGGCCTTCGACTTCGAGCGGAGCTCGTGGACCTTGATCCTGGCTGGAGATGGAGAGTTATGTCAGTGGTGGTGACCGGATCTGTAAAATAAGTGGAAATTCTGAAGAAGAAAAAAAATAGGGGTTTTTTTTTTTTTTTTGCTCACCCATTTTTCTGGCGATCGGCTTCTGCGGAAAGAAGGAAGCTTTGTGGAGGAAGAGGAATGGTGACGGCGCTGAGGAAGAGGGGTTTATAAAAAACCCTAAATTTTTGTGGATATCGGGTAGGGTTATCACAAACAGGCCCAATAGAATTTATTTTTGCTTCTTTTTTTCTTTTTTCTTTTTTGTGTTATAGAAAATTTCTCACAAAGTTATCAGAAACTCTATAAATTGTTAGGGATGCAAATATAGCCTCAAAAACTCTATAATTAGTAAATTGTTAGGGATGCAAATATAGCCTCAAAAACTCTATAATTAGTAGACATTTTTTTCATTTTATCACAAATAAACTATTAATCGTGTCTCTCCTCTTTCGACGAGCTCGATTCAAATTCTAGAGACTATTCCATACATTGCGTGGAAAACTGATGCCGAACATGGACCCTATTAAGACATGATAAATATTTTATATGACAATTATATTTTCTTCTTAGGTCTTCTCTAATGGGTATCCTCATATTTTTAATTTCTACCGTATATCAAGTTCTTCTAGGAAGGCTCCTATATCTACATGATTTCTTATATATATCCAACTATAAGAAGATGTAACTCCAATGGTTGGTTGCTATGCTTATTCATATTCAGCATGGCACAAAACAAAACAAAACATACTAAGTTTTATTATAATATTATAAGTAAATATTTATGTGGGACTAGTTTTGATATGTCACATAGACATAAAAAGTTCTATCATGGAACATATTGATCCCCTCATATAGCATTTTTATTTTTTAACTAGAAAAGCACGTGAGTTGCACATAAAATTATTTTTCTTTTTTTTCTAATCTTATCCAAAAATAATTTAAATATTTAAATTTGTTATATGTATATTTTTTATATTTTAATTAAGCTTTGTAAAAAATAATTAAATTTTATAGAATTTATTATGGATATACGTGGATAAAATGAGAGGGTATTCGGTTATGCGGGACTGTAATGCGAAGAAAAAAGAAGAAGATAAAGTTTTAAATTATATTATTCCGTAATTTTTTTTAAATGAAATGGTTGATGATATACATACGATTTCTACGGCTTAATTTGGAGCAGAAGTCCCCTTACAATAGTAGAGATATATTTCACCTAATATAGAGTTTTAGATATAAATCTCTATTTAGAAACATTTTCTCTTAGGAAGAGGCTCTATTTTTAAAATTTTAGAGGAAGAATTATAAGACCTTAAATCTACATTTTCTTAAAAGTTTGAAAATGAAAAGTATTAGCCCACCTGTGGAAAAAAGAATGTTGAGATAGCCAATGTTAATCGATAGACTCCCATAATTGAACGTAGTTGGCCTACTTGTGGGCATCTCCAATTAAGAATGAGACCATTAAAGAAAGTGTTGTCAAAATAAGCAGGTTTTGTTTTGGTATTTTTGAAAAAAATATTTTCCAAACCTCAAAAGTTGTTCTAAAAAAATAAGTCTAAATTGTAACTTGATACCCTCAACTTTCACTGTTTTTCAACTTGATACCCTCAACTTTTATAGGTACTAACTTAATACCATATTTCAACTTATATTTCTAACTTGATACCCATAAAAATTTTATTGCTAAACTACGCTCCCTCCGGCTGCTACTTCCCCCACCCCCTCCCCTCCCCCAGTGGCCATCCCCACCCCTTCCCCCTCCGGTAACCACCCCCCATCCGGCCACGACCCCGCGCTCCCGCTCGCGCGCTGCCCACAGCGCCCGCTCGCTGTGCCCCCGATCGGCCCCGCGCCCGCCGTTTGCTGCCACCCATAGCCGGAGAGAGAGGAGGTGGAGGTGGGGGAGAAGAGAAGGGACAATTTGGTCCCCTTTTTTTTTCAGGGTATCAAATTAGTGCCTATAAAAGTTGAGGGTATCAAGTTGAAAAACAGTGATAGTTGAGGGTATCAAGTTGTAATTTAGCCAAAAAATAATACTAACTTATTAAAAAAATTAAGCAATGTCCACAATTTTATGTTCAAACAAATACACAATTATAATGACTTTTAAATGTAATGTTAAACTTATCAATCATCTATAAGTAATTAAAGTATTTTAAATTTTATGCATATTTTATAATTAAAAATGCGTATATTTTGAAAACAATAATTTTAGATGTGCATTTTAAAGTCTAACTTTGGTAATTTAACAACTAGTCCAATTTTGGGCTCAAATTTAAAATACTATGTATTACAAATTATATGTTTTTTAATATAATTTTTAACCACAATTTTAACTTTAAGTTCAACTCATCAAAATAACAACAATAGTCCAACCGATCGAATAAACTTAATCGATTATTGGTTCGATATTACGGTTAATTTTTGTTTTAATATTAAATGATAAAAGAGGTGTGTGTGGAATGTAGCTGCTACGTTGTCCTCAGTTTGGTCCGTCCGCCATGGATCGACCTTCCATTCGAGAATTTTCTAGTCCGATCAAGCTAGTCGTTGCGTCAGTGGGCTGGTGCCAACCGTGAGCAAGCTATTATTTTCAATTTTCTTAATTGGAAGTATGGAAACTACCACCTCCCTTGTAACATGCATATATAGGAATATATGAGATCATATATTCAAATCAAAGTTACAATCTCAATCAAACTATTAATTTCCATATATAAACCACAAAAATTTTGTCAACATTAATGTTTTATTATGTAGAACTTATATGAGATATGATTTATAGTAATGTATCTTAATATTCCATCTTAAATTTGAGGCACTATTACCATAACTAGATCGTGTATGAACCCTATAAATATAAGGGCACCCCCTCTCTCCCTATCACACAACTAAAGTAACCCTATAAATTATTCTTCTTGTTCAACACCACCACCACTAGTAAGCATATCAAGTTTCATTAACCCGCACTAGCCGACGCTTATGTTCATGTACTACTCTTCTCCTATGATGATATTCACTGGCATGCCAAAATTCGTGTTTCTCGACGGACCAAAACCGTCAAAAATTGTACTTTTTGACGATTTTGATCCGTCACATGGTCCGTCAAAAATAAACTTTAGTTTATTGTAAACGACGGTTTTCTACCGTCGATAAACAGACAGAGTAAACAACGGATTTGATATGTCAAACCATAAACAACTGGCTTGATCCGTCAAATAACCCGCTAAGTTAACTGTCCATTCTTGACAGACAATATCCGTCAAATTTCTATAAAATATTCACCATGACTATTTTTAATTAATTAAACTTATTTTAGTAAACAAGTATGCACTTATTGAATTCAAATGTAATTCAAGAAACTCAATTGAGGCTGTATACAAAATTCAAAATGAATATATCCACTAATCATTCAAAAATCTCGATTGATATTAAATACCACTAATTATCATCGTCTTTATAGTATCCAAGTACTTGCAATTGTTCTCACACAACATCCAAATACATAAATAAATAGAATTTTACAATATTCAAATCCTAATAAACTAATATTCGAATCCTAATAAACCGAACAGACTCTTTTGGCTAATTTATCAAATCACCGAACATAATGTCTTCAAACTTTCCATCTCCTTCAAACAAATATGCATTGCGGTCAAAGATTTCATCGACGATGATATTATAGACATCTTCCTTTGGTGGTGCATCAGAATTTAAGCGTCCAAAAGCAACATGTTTTCTTTTGAAGTCCTTCAGAAAACATGTCTTAGTCCAGTTAGATTGTTCAGGTACCTACAACCATAGAAACACAAAGATACAATAACATTAGCTACTATAATTCACATTGCAGAGTATATTGCAGAATAGAAGTAAATATTACTGTTGTTCGCTCTCCTAGATACACTTAAACTAGGTATTAGCCTAATGTGACTCTGCTACTGCCATATTTCTTCTTCACAAATTCGAACAAGTCAAAATGTTAGACCCAAAAAATTAGAAACCTTTGTTCTAGTTCTAAAAAAAACTGGGAGATCAAAGGTAAGAGACTTATCATACAAGCTCATCGTCATATGTCACGCCCCAGAACCAGAATACCGGAGAGCGGGGGAATGACTCAGCCAGCTACGTATTACGGGTAGATGAATACCGTATAATACGATCAATGCTGTCTAAAAGACGAGGGGGTGCATACTACATGAAAGTCTCGCTATGGTCACTTCACATCTATTGTCTCAATCATTCAAACAAGAAGCAATAATAGAGAACATATAAGATAAAGCAGTAAGGCGTCCCAAACGCTCAGTCAAATGTTCTGGATATCTGACTTTACAAAACATAGTCAGATGATGTAGCAAGGTATACACAATTGTTATCAGCTGTAGCCTGACTTAGTTACAATTATGTAAAAGTAAGTACAAGACGATCCGACTAACATGTCGGTGCCAAACGGCAAGTATAAAGTAATTAACAAAACGAGCGGAGGAGTAAGGAACCCACTCGAGTCCTCATGCGATCATCCCTCTAGTATTGACCATCTTGGAGGTAGAAGTAGGCTGAGTCCTCGGGAACCGGCTTTAGATCTGGCCATGCAAAACCAGAGAGGTTAGACCTCTAATAGCAAGTACCACAAGGAAGCACGACATGAGAACTAAAACCAGTAATAAGAGTTAAGGATATGATAAATAAGTCTCCGCTTGCTACTAGGATTCACATAATATCACGACACTTCAAACCAACTTCCCAACCAAACAAGGACAAAAGTTGACCCATCATGCCCTGACATTCTGATCATTTCAGTAGTAAATAGAGTAGGTACAGTACACAAACAAATCAATTTAAACGGCCATTCAACTACTACGGCTTGCTATTGTAAGTCCCAAGTTATCTTAGAATTATGCAATAAAGGATTCCTCAGTTCTTACTATGTGCAAGCAAGGCTAGTTTACCCAATCAATCAATTGCGCCAATCATGTATTTAGACGAGTCCCAGCGGGACGCCCGTCGTTAATATATAATGTACAATAAATAATATGAGCAGATACCGCTCCCTGCCCGTGTGGCAGATTTGCAGTATCTGTGGGGACCAGCCGGTCTGTCGGGCACTAATAGTCCCAAGGAGGGCTGCCATGTAAGAACTCGAGAATCCATTCTCTCCATGCAATCATTATTTTATTTAACTTAATAGTCTCTATGTTAAGTGAAATCCTATGCCGTGGATCATGGTCATTCAGGATAAGTACCTTTGTACGACATACGATATGCACAACTCTACAACGATACCCATGCGGTTAGGTTGTAGGCCTTATATAGCGTAATACAACAATCAAAACTAACCACGGAATAATCATGCCTTGACTATAGAGTACACATGCTGTTTTTGTAAACAAAATAATTAAATTTGAAGCATGCATGTGCCTGTATGCCAATATTCGGGATTAGCCAGTCGATTACAATAGTTCATAGTTCATATGAACGTGTCTCATTCATTCAATTCAATAAGACGACTAGCCAGTCTCTTAGTTCCAACTAGGAACGCATGATCAATTATTAGTCAAGATAACAATCAATGTCAATTCGTAACAAGGCATGAAAGTCAAACTATTATTTAGTATGGTCGAGTCTACAACTCTCAGGGTTAAATTCCAGTCATTCGGGGTATCTATAAACCAAATCAAGACATATGGTACATTCCACATAACAATCTATATTGAAGAAAATATTAACATATCATGATTATATCAAGTTCATGCCAAAAGGCGTAAGGATATAATAGAAGAATTATCATGCCGACATAAAGTGAATAAAGTAGAGAGTAATGGGAACACCAAAGTTAGATTACGCCAAGGTTAATTTATACCATGATTAGTCTACGCCAAAGTTTTACGCTAAGGCCACCAGGTTACGCCAAGCTTTTACGCTAAGGCAATTACGCACGCAAGGAAAGCATGCGTAAAAAGTAACGTTACGCGTAAAACTCGCGCGCGTAAGGGTCAAAGTATACGCAGGGGTGAATACGCGTAAAGGAAGTATGCTCAAAATAAAGGAACAAGTTGCGCGTAAAAACTCGTTTTACGCCGAGCCAAGGAGTACGCGTAAAAAGATTAGAGTTTTACGCAGGAAACACTGTGAGCGTAAAACATTGCATGCGTAAAGGATCGAGCCACGCGTAAAAGATTCACGTATAAAGGGTCAAGTTTTACGCCTGAAACGTTGTGCGCGTAAAAGATTACGCCAAGTTAAGTAGACTTGCGTAAAACAGTTTTACGCTGACACAAGCGATCGTGGGCGTAAAGCTCGGCACTACGCGAACACGTATAACGTGGGCGTAAAACTCAATACTACGTTGGCATGTATAAAGTGGGCGTAAAGCTCAATACTATGCTGGCACGTATAACATGGGCGTAAAGTTCCTTCCAAACTCCAATTTCCATGGAACCTTCGTCCCAAGCCAGAAATAGGGTTTCCATGGGTCAGAATGGCGTATAACACAACCTCAACAATCTGGAATGAGCAAAACTTGGTAATAAGAAAGTCTAACAGATCAAAACCACTGAAATTCGAAAAATAGAAATATCTAGATCTACTAAAAATAAGACTTCAAAATGAAAAATGCCAAGTTCTAAACTCTTTTAGGATGACGAGAGGAAGATAAGTGAACCATAAAAATATGGGTTCTCATGTGGAGCAATATGTACTTGCCTACGGTTTGGTAGGTGAAGAAAGTTATGAGGAAGAAGAAGAGTAATGAGAAGAAGTAATGAAGAGAGAGAAAGGAGATGGGGCTTAAATGGGGGTGTTGGGTTCGGTTCATGATGAACCAATATAACCCAAAATAAACCAACCTAGGCCGATCCTAAAGCAAAGCTAAAGCAGAGAATAAGGCATAAAATAAAATACAAAAAATTAATTAGCATGAAATTAAAGAAATTTAAATACATTACAATACATGATAAATATTAAATAAATACATTCGAGCAGAACACGTATTAAAATACGTATTCTGGGAACGGGAAGTGACATCTCTACCCTCCTTAGAAAAATTTCGTCCTCGGAATTTCAAATCCAAGCAGGATAGGAACATCAAAGCTAAACTAATCTAAGTACAAGCAATCATTTTACAATGTCCATAGCAAGTAACATATCTATATTTAACAATCTACGATATCAAGTAATTTCTACTCATAGGGCGACAAGCATGCAGAGTTAAGACAATCAAGGTATACAGAAAGAGATATACCTTGCGAGTCAAAACAGGTGCGGATACTGTGATCGGATATCATCCTCACGTTCCCACATTGACTCCCCTAAAGAGTGATGACCCCAAGCAACCCGGACAAGGTTAATTGTTCGGTTCTTGAGTATCTTCTCCCTTCGGTCCAAGATGGACACCGACTGCTCCTCATAAGACAGGTTGGTACCAACAACCAGCTCAGAATGATCGAGGATATGGCTTGGGTCCGATACATACCTACGTAACTAAAATACATGAAATACATCATGCACCTCTCGTAACGAAGGTGGATGAGACAAACGATAAGCAACATCGCCTACCCTATCAAGAATAACAAAGGGGCCTACGTATCGCAGACTCAACTTCCCGTGAACGCCAAATCTAATGACCCCACGGGTAGGTGAGATCCGCAAGAACATGTGGTCCCCAACAGAGAATTCTAGCGGCCTACGATGCTGGTCTGCCCAATGACGATGTCGATCTTGCGCAACTCGAAGTCGCTTCCTAATTCCCTTAACCAATTCAACCGTCTGAACAATCATTTCTGGGCCTAGCATCTTCCTCTCCCCGATATTATCCCATGCTAGTGGCGACCTACACTTCTTACCATATAGTGCTTCAAATGGCGCCATCTGGATACTGGCTTGATAACTGTTGTTGTATGAGAACTCGACTAAGTGTAGGTGGCTTTCCCAAGACCCTCCAAAATCTAGGGTGCAAGCTCGCAACATATCTTCTAAAGTCTGAATTGTTCTTTCTGATTGCCCGTCCGTCTGTGGATGGTAAGCCGTGCTAGATCTCAACTTGGTACCCAGACTATGATGTAAGCTCTTCCAAAAATGTGATGTAAAGCGGGTATCTCTGTCCGACACAATACTGACAGGGACTCCATGATGCCTGACTATCTGTTGCATATACAACTCTGCCAACTTTTCTATAGATTGTCCTACTCTGAAAGGAAGAAAATGCGCCACCTTCGTAAGCCGATCTACTATCACCCAAATAGCATCTTTACCACTTGGTGATCTTGGTAAACCGGTCACAAAGTCCATGGTTATGTGTTCCCACTTCCATTCCGGGATAGGAAGCGGTTGCAATAATCCAGCTGGCCTCTGCTGTTCTGCCTTCACTTGCTGACATACCAAGCAACGGGAAACAAATCTAGCTATCTCCCTCTACATCCCGTTCCACCATGTCACGACCCGCACCCGCTATAAGGGCACGTGTACGTGATGACGCCCAGCCCTCACCGTAAAAACGGCGTAGAATGCTATAGGTTTTCTACTCTAATAACAGTTTATATATATATCAAAAACCTGTCGAGAATATGGTCAACTCCGAACGGAGGACAAGCAATGAACATATATATGAGTGCTCAATCACAACACTAAGATGATAAAGTAAAGACTGAAAGATAAAGACAACAAGACGATAAAATATAACCTGTCAAGTCCAAACATAAATAATATACAAGTCCAAGTCTCTAATACAATCCATAATAATAACAGTCTCAAAAGTAGCTGGAGATAAGGTCCAGTACAAAAGACCTACTCTAACTAAGCAATAGGTAAAGTCTTGTCAGGCGGAGCTAAGCCCTGCTGGACCAAAGTCTCCAAGTCTATGCCCACTACGTCATCCGGACCGTAGTAGGTACAGTAATCCCCCTCATCAGCATCTGTAATATTTTGTCAACATATCCAGTCAGGATGGAACGAGTACAATCTACTAACAACAGTTCACAAGATATGACAAAAGCTATAAGACAGTAAATAGAGAGTATATACAAGAAAATTATGGAATGTACATGTGAGTATCATGGCAAGGTAAGCTGTAAATCTAGAGCTAGAACAAGGCAAGTAAACTGATCATGGCATGTACAAGAATCAAGAATCATATCTCTAGGTGTGTGAGTACTAGCTACAATATGTGGCCGGCTTGGGTCTGCACAAGGTCTACTGATCAGCCAATCCTACGTGGAGTGTAGGATTGGTAGCATTCAAGGTCTACAAAAATAAACAAGGCGGATAATGACCACACATCTACACTAGTACTCCCCGTCCCCGACTGGTAGAGTGGATCCAAGCAAGACACGTTATGACACGGGATTCTACGAAAAGGGAGCAAGTCTCCTCGAGAATCGATGTCCATATACTGCACAAGAACTACAAGGGGCTTGCACAAGATATACCAAGATAACGAGGAATAACATCTCATGTCGGGATCCATGAATACCAATCCGTGTGACCAATTTGTCGAGAACACGCATATCTACACTAATTACATGAATTATAACAATCATCGTAAATTAGAAAAGTGTCAGAGAATGTATTCGCCTGTAATATGGTATGATATGTCAACTGGAGCAAATGCAGCATCTCGAGGACCTATAGAGAACAAGACGTATCAATACTATGTTTAGGATGTAAAGTCAAATCAAATTAAACCCTATTAAGTCATTCTAGGTCTAGCTAGGTCAAACTGGGTCAATGCAAGTCAAACGGAATTAATCTAGGTCGATTTAAGTCAACGGTTGACTTACAGTTGACTTTTGGTCAACTGGTTAACTCTGATCAACTCTAAGTCAACCCTAGGTCAATCCTAGGTCAATGGTGACTAATAGTTGACTTTTGGTCAACTGTCCAAGTTTAATGGAATTTGGGACTAAATTGGGTAAAGTGTTGACCCATAGTTGACTTTTGGTCTAAAAAGTCAACCATGGTCAACCAAGGTCAAGACTAGGTTTAGACGACTATTTCTAATCATTACCAACCTCTACAACCCATATCCAAGTCCATCTTGGACTTCGAAATTCAAATCTTGGCCGTAGGCCAATATCCTAATTTACCCTTTTCTAAGGTAAATTTCTAGCCTAGGTGAATATCAAGTTAGCCTACCTACGCTTGGTATTTTGCCCCATGCTCCCTAGAGTAGTAGGGTACTAGCCTATACATACGTTACCTACCAAGATACCTAGGTAAATTGGACGTCTAGTCCATCTTACGGCCCATTGCCGATATCTTGAATATCTCAAGATACGCAATGGTACGGCGCGATACCGGCGCCCTACAACCCCGATTTCAACTCGGGAGCCTACCCGCAAAGTCTAATTTATATAATCTAGGTCTCCCCCAAGTTTCGTCACGTTCCGATACTCGGAGCTCGATTTCACCCTTTCACCCAATCTCCGATTCATTCTAAATTCCTATTTTTCTCCTTTTCCTTCTAATTTCTATTCTTCTAACTCTCTTCTCCTAACTCTTCCTATTCTTCTTCTTCTAATCCTATTTCCTTTCCCTCATTCTCTTCTAATCCTCTTCTCATTTTTCTTCTTAACTCTTCTTCTAACTCTTTCTTTTAACTTCTAACTTTTCTAATCCTCTAACTTCTTCTAATCTTTCCTCTTCTTATTCTCTCCTCTAATTCTTCTTTCTAACTAACTTATTATATATATATATATATATATATATATATATATATATATATATATATATATATATATATATATATACTAGGGGGGTTTAAGGGGGGTAAAAGGAGGAGGGGGTTTAAGGAGCCAAAGGGGGGGGACTGTTCCTGCAGCTGCTGCTAGTGTCATTGCTGCTGCTGCTGAAATCAACTGCTGCTGCTGCTGCATTCTGCCACTGCTGCTGCTGCATTCTTATTCTTCTTCTTATTCTCACTTCCTCTACTTCTTCTTCTCCCACTCTCTCTCTCTCTCTCTCTCTATATATATATATATATATATATATATATATATATATATATATATATATATATATATAAAAATATATATATATATATATATATATATATATATATATATATATATATATATATATATATATATATATATATATATATATATATATAACCATCTATCTATATATATTAGATATATATAAACTCACAAACACACACATATCTATTTATATATATAAATACATACACACACACTCACATGTATATATATATATATATACGCATGCACATACACACTCAAACACACACACACTCTCCCTACCACTCTCACACACACTCACACAAGCACACTCTCACTCCTACACCACCACTCTCATGACACCAACACCACCACTCTCTCACACAAACACAAATATATATATATATAATACATACACACACACACACACACACATATATATATATATATATATATATATATATATATATATATATATATATATATATATATATATATATATATATATACATATATATATCACTCTAATTAGAAAACCCCAAATAAATCTCTAACCTAGATTTCTAGAAAAACCTACAAATTCTAGGGGCAAAGTGTGGAGAATCATCTCCTCTACAACTATTGTGAAAGCCATAAATGAAATAGAGGAATTAAATGGGAATTAATTGGCTTACCTAAAATTGGTTGCTTGGAGGAAGAAAGAACTTGAAGAAAGAAATAAAATTTGAGAGAGAGAGAGAGAGAGAGAGAGAGAGAGAGAGTTTGCTTTGTGGAGAAGTAAAGGGGGGTGCTCCTACTTGTGGCCGGCCATGGTGGGAGGTTTATTGGGTTTGGGTGGTGATCCAATAAGCCCCCAAACCCAATAGACTTAGTTTGGGTTCGGTTTGTTTCGGTTTGGTTCGGTTTGTTTCTAATTAACCAATTAAGCCTCTAAAATGGCTAATTAAGCCATAGAAGTAGGGTTTATGGTTTCTAGCCTAGTTAGGATGGTATGTGGGCCAAGCCCAGCTAGTATGGGGGTCCCACTAGTGTCCAGGCTACCCGGGTCTCCAACTTAAGTCCGAATTGGATAAAATCCAAACCAAATCAAATAAGTCCCTAAAAATCATATAAAATCAAATAAAATTCCTAAAAATTATAAAACTTGAAAAATGACGAAAATACCCCTAATTCGAAAACTGGGGGTGAGAAATCTACCCTCCTTAAAAAAAATTTCGTCCTCGAAATTGAATGAGAACTAACACAGCAATCATGAATAGAACAAGGAAAGAAAAAGATAGAATTTTACCTCAAGTCTCGAAGAGATATGGGAATCGCTCCCGCATGTCGTCCTCCCTCTCCCAGGTAGACTCACCTGGAGAGTGGTGTCTCCATGCAACGCAAACCAAGGGAATGACCTGATTCCGGAGCACCTTCTCTCTTCGGTCCAAGATCTCAACCGGCTTCTCTGGATAGCTGAGTGTCGGTCCCACTTCGATCTCTGAGTGGTCCAAGACGAGATTGGGTTCTGCCACGTACCGTCTCAGCTACGATACGTGGAACACGCAGTTCACTCCCTCTAGTGCGGGCGGTAACTCCAGTCGGTAAGCCACTGCACCGACCCTGCCCAAGATACGGAATGGTCCGATGTATCGTGGACTAAGCTTCCCGCCGCCACCAAAACGAATCATGCCACGCGTCGGAGAAATCCGCAGGAACACAAGATCATCAACCTAGAACAAAACACAAGACTTAGAGCTTGATCTAAAACAATCACAATCAGATTTAAATACTAGAAAAATCTAACTATACCTCAAACTCCAACGGCCTCCGGTGGCTATCGGCCCAATGCCGATGCCTATCCTGCACCACCCGAAGTCGATCTCTGATAACCCTGACCTTCTCTGCAGCATCCACCACCATCTCAGGGCCAAGCAAAACCCTCTCGTCGACATCATCCCAAGACAAGGGAGTACGGCATCTCCGTCCGTATAGAGCCTCGAAAGGTGACATCTCTATACTGTCTTGGTAGCTGTTGTTGTAAGCAAACTCTACCAAGTGAAGGTGGTCCTCCCAAGATCCTCCGAAGTCCAAGACACAGGTACGCAGCATATCCTCGAGGGTCTGAATCGTCCTCTCCGACTGCCCGTCTGTCTAGGGGTGGTATGCTGTACTGAACTTGAGCGATGTGCCCAAGCTAAGCTGCAAACTCCTCCAGAAGTGGGAAGTGAATCGGCTGTCCCGATCCGAGACTATACTCACTGGAACCCCGTACAATCGGACTATCTGCCGCACGTACATCTCGGCCAACCTCTCCGTCGACAAACCCACCTTGAAAGGCAAAAAGTGGGCCGATTTGGTCAATCGATCAACAATTACCCAAATCGCATCCTTCCCTCTTGGAGAGCACAGAAGCCCAGATACAAAGGCCATAGTGATATGCTCCCACTTCCACTCAGGAATGGGTAGTGGCTGGAGCAATCCACCGGGTCTCTGCCTCCCGGCTTTCACCTGCTGGCACACCAAGCATCTCAAAACGAACTGAGCCACCTCACGTTTCATGCCATACCACCAAACATGATGTCTCAAGTCTCTATACATCTTGTTGGCTCCTGGATGCATAGAGTACTGAGAACGGTGCGCCTCCTGAAGAACCTCCTCCCGAAGTCCTCTGCTCGGCACGCACAATCTGGTACCATGCCTCAACGACCCATCCCCCGCTATAGAGAACTCATCCAACAGTCCTGCCTGGACCTGCTTCCTGATGACCCTCAAAGCCTCATCCTCAAACTGAGCTGTCCTGACTCTGTCCATCAGCTCCGACTGCACCTGGAGACCCCACATCTGCGCCTCGAACCTAGGAACTATTACCTCTATGCCCAAGCTCTCCAGATCTTCCAGAAGGTGACGATCCATCGTCAAACACATGGCCACGGGATACCTGCTCAAAGCATCCGTGACCACGTTGGCCTTCCTCGGATGGTACTGTAAGGATATATCAAAATCCTTCATCAGCTCTAACCATCGCCTCTGCCTCATATTCAGCTCCTTCTGGGTAAACACGTACTTCAAGCTCTTGCAATCAGTATAGATCTCAACTCGCTCTCCGTACAGATAGTGTTTCCAGAGCTTCAAAGCAAAGATAACCGTTGCCAGCTCCAGATCGTAGGTAAGGTAGTTCCTCTCATGAGGACATAACTGCCTAGATGCATAGGCAATCACCTTCCCGTGCTGCTGAAGAACGTAACCCAAACCCCGTCCTGAAGCATCACTGTAGATCGTATAACCACCAGATCCAGATGGCAGTGTCAAGATAGGAGCTGTAGTCAACCTCGCCTTCAGCTCCTCGAAGGCGGCCTGGCACTCCTTGGACCAAATAAACTCCTCATCCTTCCTGGTAAGGCGGGTCATCGGCTGGGCAATCCTGGAAAAGTCCTGCACGAACCTCCGGTAGTAACCTGCCAGACTGAACCTCTGCTACTGAGCTCGGCATAGACCAGGACTCCACCGCAGAAATCTTCCTCGGATCCACTGAAATCCCCTCGCCAGAGACAACATGGCCTAGGAACTCTACGCGATCCAAGAAGAACTCGCACTTGGACAGCTTCCCATATAGTTGCTCCCTCCTGAGAGTGTCCAGCACAATCCTCAGGTGCTCCTCGTGCTCCTCTGGTGTCTTCGAATAGATGAGAATGTCATCAATGAAGACTACCACGAACTTGTCAAGGTACTGATGAAATACCTTGTTCATCAAGTTCATGAATACCGCCGGGGCGTTGGTCAACCCAAACGGCATGACGGTATACTCATACTGGCCATAGCGAGTCCGAAAGGCAGTCTTCAGAATGTCATCCCGCTTCACCTTCAGCTGATGGTACCCGGTACGCAAGTCGATCTTCGAGAACACTCTCGCCCCGCTCAACTGGTCGAACAAGTCATCAATCCTTGGCAAAGGATTCTTGTTCTTGATGGTAAGGTTGTTGAGCACCCTGTAATCAATGCACAGACGTACCGTACCATCCTTCTTGGGGACAAAAAGAACTGGCGCGCCCCAAGGTGAAGAACTAGATCGAATAAAGCCCTTGTCCTCCAGCTCGTCGACCTGTTTCTTCAGCTCCGCTAACTCACTGTTGTTGATTCTATAGACGTACTGGAAGATAGGCTCAGCGCCCGGCACTAGGTCTATAGAAAACTCAACATCACGATCTGGCGGCATCCTGGGCAGCTCCTCGGGAAAGACATCTAAGAACTCAGCAATAAGTGGATGTGGCAACACCGGCCCCGCCAACAATGCTCCGCAGAATCCATCTCCCTGCTCCGCTGCACCACTGGTGAACTCATACTCCGGCTCTCCCGACGACCTAAACAGAATCCTGCCCCCTCTGCATTCGATGCTAGCGTGGTGCATGCTCAACCAGTCCATACCGAGTACCACATCGTAACTCGGAAGTGGCATTACGAGCAAACACGCACTCAGCTCCCGGCCTCTCAAAGAAACTCTCCGTCCTTTGCAAACATTATTAACCAGGATGATGCCATTCCCAGTCATAATCTTGCAAGTCCTACCAAGATATTCAGCAATGATATTGTGCCTAAGAGCAAAAGAAATAGACACAAAATTGTGCGTAGCACCAGAATCAAACAAGGCTAAAGCTGGAAAAGAATCGAGCAGAATAGAACCTGCGACAACATCCGCAATAGGCTCCATCTCCTCGGCTGCAAGAGCTAAGGCTCTACCCTGACCACCCCGCTGCTGGTGGTGCTGAACAAACCGCTGCTGCTGGGTCAGAAGTGGACCCCTCGGCTGTACTGCAGGAACTCTCGTCGGTGCCTCCTGAGCTGCTACCGCTCCACGGGCTACCCTACGAGGGTTTGCAGGACAATCCCTCAACTGATGTCCAGCCTCCCCGCAGTAGAGGCACATGCCCAGCCTCTTCCGACAGACCTCCCAGATATGACCAGGCTTCTTGCAGTAACCGCAAGGAACCCCATGCTGTGCCTGCCTCTGCTGAGTATGCTGCACCTGCTGAACCGGTGCTCTGGCCTGCACCTGCGGCTGGTGATGCTGGAAAGAACGATGCTGAAGCTGAGGGCGCTTAGCAGCCCCCGCGCTGCTAGTAGCCCCTGAGAAAAGATCACACTCCCTCTTGGGCTTCAAGCCCCACTCCCGCTCTACCTTGCGGGCCTTCGCGTAGATCTGGGTATAAGTCTCATAGAAGGAGGGAATGAGGATCTTGATATCCCAAGTCAGCCCCTTCCTGAAACGGCTCGCCCTGATCTCCGGGTCTCGAACCATGTACTCTGCGTATCGGCTCAGACGGCCGAACTCCGCGGCGTACTCCTCCACAGATAAACTGCCCTGCTGCAGATCCTGGAACTGCCGCACCAGGTCGATCTTGTCCGTGGGGGAAAAGAACTTCTCCTTGAAGAGGAGCTTGAACTCTGCCCAAGTATGGCCCTCTCCAGCTAGGGTTGGCTCGTTTCTGAACAAGGTGCGCGCAATGTCTAGCAACTGCAAACCTATCGCCTCGACCTTCAGGTCGTCTGCCAGGCGGGAGGCCCTCATCTGCCGCTCGATATCCTCGAGCCAATCATCTGCATAGACCACACCCTCGGTCCCGCTAAAGTCACGGGGCCCGAGCTTCTTGAAGTCCTGGATATCTCCGTACCTAGTACGCATCCCCGGATACAGAGCCCTCTGCTCCACGGCTGCAAGGGCCAACTGATGGGCATCCTCCATGCCCTGATGCATCGCGTCTGTCTGCCTCTGCTGAGCCTCGGCCTGGGCTCTCTGAGTCTCCAGCATCTGCTGGAGGAAAGTAAGCATATGCCCAATATCTGTAGGCAGAGGAGGTGGAGGTGGAAGTACGTCTGCAACTGGCAGAGGAATCCGCTGCACAGGAGGAGGAAGAGCGCTCGTATCAACCACTGGTACTGCGGCCGAAAAAGTCGTAGCAACCCTGGGGTCAGCCCTCGTAACTGGTGGAGGAGCGCCCCCAAGAGCTGCTGCCGACACCCCGACTGCAGCAGGAGTGTCCGAATCAGGTCCGCGAGTCATAGCAGACCTCTCCGCGTCCGCGGACTCAGGATGCTGGGACCTGGTCTGCACCATCCTGAAGACAGATTGAAAGAAGATATCAATCTGGCACAAGAAGGATTATATCAAAGGAGGACATCTAGAAAACAGTAAATCAATATCAAAAACGATAAGCAAGATAAGCAAGGAAATATCCTACTGTGATTGAGCACTCTTAACCTACTACCTCCTATGTGTAACACAGGCTCGTAGTCGACACTCTAAGACGAGTGCCGCCACGACATCGTACTGATTGCGACTTCAGGACCTGTATGGGCCACCACTAAAAACGTGTCACGACCCGCACCCGCTATAAGGGCACGTGTACGTGACGACGCCCAGCCCTCACCGTAAAAACGATGTGGAATGCTGTAGGTTTTCTACTTTAATAACAGTTTATATATATATCAAAAACCTGTCGAGAATATGGTCAACTTCGAACGGAGGACAAGCAATAAACATATATATGAGTGCTCAATCACAACTCTAAGATGATAAAGTAAAGACTGAAAGATAAAGACAACAAGACGATAAAATATAACCTGTCAAGTCCAAACATAAATAATATACAAGTCCAAGTCTCTAATACAATCCATAATAATAACAGTCTCAAAAGTAGCTGGAGACAAGGTCCAGTACAAAAGACCTACTCTAACTAAGCAATAGGTAAAGTCTCGTCAGGCGGAGCTAAGCCCTGCTGGACCAAAGTCTCCAAGTCTATGCCCACTACGTCATCCGGACCGTAGTAGATACAGTAATCCCCCTCATCAGCATCTGTAATATTTTGTCAACATATCCAGTCAGGATGGAACGAGTACAATCTACTAACAACAGTTCACAAGATATGACAAAAGCTATAAGACAGTAAATAGAGAGTATATACAAGAAAATTATGGAATGTACATGTGGGTATCATGGCAAGGTAAGCTGTAAATCTAGAGCTAGAACAAGGCAAGTAAACTGATCATGGCATGTACAAGAATCAAGAATCATATCTCTAGGTGTGTGAGTACTAGCTACAATATGTGGCCGGCTTGGGTCTGCACTGTCACGCCCCGACCCGGAATCACCCGAATCATCGTCCTCGCAGGGGGCGTGATGCCGCACGAGCCTGGAGTTGCGCTCGTGCAAGGCAAGATGACAAGTTCTCAAATGGTTATCTTTTGATTCGATATTTACAACGATAGGAAAACAGAGTATACGAAACAATTCTCTTTATTGATATTCGAAACTGAATTACAAAAGCTTTCGATAGCCTAACAATATATTCCAGATTGGCTACAACACTCAGGTTCTCTCTTGCCCACAAAGGATTTCATTGTTCCATACATCATGCCTTCTATATCTCGGCCGCAACAATCCAGTTGTATAGTCCGAGCGTCAATTGGATCGCACGCTTCAATACGCTTCGGCATTTCTGAGCCTCAACGCGTTCAAGCAACGCTTCGCCGCGAGCCTTCCATTCCCTGCACCCTGTATGAAGCTGGTGGGGGATCAGTACGTTCGTCCTCGCATGTACTGAAGCAAAGATCTTCTTTCCAAACCGACATTTTAATATTTATGTTGAATCATGCAACTTAGCTTATGATCTTGCTATGTTCTCCTTAGGGTCAATTTTATGGCATATTTGAAAGCGTAAAGCATGTTATCATAGCAAGCATTCTCGTGTTTGATTCGTGGCACGACTTACCAAGTCGACGCACTCGCCCTTGCTCCGACGCAAGGTGAATACGCCTATCCGTTTTTCCTGTCATGTTATAAGTGCCCTCTATTCGGATCTATCCATGCAGGATACGTATACCTTGTACTTCCAAACCCATCGCCCTTAACTATATGAAGGTCACTAGCTTGTCAAGCTAGAATGGACTTATATTTATCGAATCGAATATGTAAGATGACAGTCACTCAGTTATGGTTTCTAACCACACACGATCCGAGGACCCCCGAAGTACTCGTGTAAGTGGCTTATCACATTCACTAGACAGGCGCTACCCATTTAGTCGAAGTGCACCAACAATACCGATTATCACAGTCCCTCCTAGGCCGAACGGTCCCAGCGCCCTGGTGATCACGTTCGAGGAAAGAAACACCCATGCACGGGCAATAGTCTTTAAGTCCATTTGACCATGCAACGAATCTTATATTTCATACAACCAAGCAAGTTCGCTTATCTCTATTTCAATTGGCGCAACGCCTCAATGTTCACGTCGAACGCCCAAAGGCCATAAACATTTCGAAGGCACCATGCCGCGTCGACAGTTATGCCATATCCGTGCCACAACTGTTCTTCTCGTCGCAACGATGCCATCTTTTGTAAGTATTTTACAGCTGCACATATTCGCCGTCTTTTGTGATCTCGTGCTTGTAGGCACGTTTCGACCGTATTTCAAATGTTCTATAACTTAGCATTCAATGTTCGGGGCTTGCGCGCTAGGGCGCTCGCCTATTGTCTTTCAATGTTCTAGCCGTTCTAACTCGTGCATGAAGGCACGGTATGGTTCGTGCACTAAGGCACTCGCCGATTACAGTTATCCCATATTCTTGCGGCTTACGTACCGAGGCGCTCGTCTTAGTGATATCCAATGTTCCATAGCGACTCGTGTATATGATGCACGTTTTATTTCGATTGTTCTAACTTAGTGTTCGACTCACACTATGATTTATTCCGATCGGACCACGCCCGTGGCGTCGATAGGTTATCTTAGCATACAATGATATATTTGACTTATCGAATGAAGGAGTAAAAATAAGTCAATCCCCCCACCTTGAATCGATTTGCCTTCACCGCTTCGCCGAGCCGATGCGGCTCGATTCCCTAACTTTATTGCACGGCCACTCTCCTGACTTAGCCATTCGAGCACTTCATGCTTCTTTGAATCATACATCCGATTTGCCTTAGCGTGCCCAAGTCTCAGCCCGTCGCAAGGCGTCGATTTGGTTCCGTGGACCCCTTACTAAATATTGCCGAAGATCGACCTCTAATATTTTTGCGTCAACGTATAGCCTGCACATGAAACCAACTAAAATCATTACTTGCATTGATTCGGACTTGCGCCTTGGTCGATTCGATTTCTTAGAATCTTCGAGCCGATCCAACGCACTCATCCTTCGGGGCAACGCGGCGCTACGCATCGATTCACTCGATGCATTCTTCGGGACAAGGCAACTCTTCGCATCGACTTAGTTCGATGCGTTGCTCGGAACAACTTAACACTTGCATCGTTATTACTCGATGCGTTCATCGGGTCGATACGTTTCTCGGGACAACGTAACTTTCGTATCGATTCGCATCGATACGCAATCGGGTCAACGCTACTCTTCGAGTCAACGACTCAGCATAATGCACCGTGCGGAGCGGGGCATTACAGAATATACCACTCAAAATAAGGTTCGTCCCGAACTGAAACCAATACTAAATTTCCAAGGGTTTCATTAGATCGTTCCACGATTTCGTCTTACCATCGTTTGGATCGTACAACTTAGTTTGGAATCATACACATATTTTAGGCGTCCCACCAATATACGTATTTCAGCCAAGCTTAGTCGTAAGGTATCGGAACAACGCAAACATGTAACTCTTATTCTCAATCACTTACCATCTCGTCTTCTCGATCGGACTTGGCTCTATTACTTGTTCTCGTAATTCTAGCGCACATGCATATTGATACATATGCGATCGTCCAACATAAGTCAAGGCACACGATGCGATTCAAAAATCGCATTTCTCACTTTGTATGTTTCATCGGGACTATCAATTCTACTCGTCGCGTCAAGCCATCGCGCATCCGATCACAACGAGTCTCCGCAACGCCTTGCGTTCGGCGTCACTATCCAACGATTTCTGATGTTTCACTTCGTATCCTATCTCGACATGATTCTCTTTTGTTGACTTGCAAAAGCATCAACATTCAGGACTATGTCCGCTAGGTTACTTATATAGCCACCGTGCTCAAATCCTTCCGACGCAAGTTTAAATTGACATTGCACAAAGGCCACAATCTATTCGACACAAATTTACTTCGTGTCGACAATGTTCAAGGCAACGACCGCCTTAGCACGAATGTCCTTATGACGCATCTTACATTCGATTTCCTAACGAGTAGGAATTCACTAGCCAAATTCCCAACTTATCCGTCTCGCAACATCGAATATGAGTTCGATTCATGCAAGCTCAATTGCAAGGTGAATTCGAATCTAATGACATGACTCGTAAGTCAGTTCCTTATTGTTCTCTCTCGTGCATATCACGATTCTCGCAATCACCTAGACTTATCGTCAACATGCATCGCGTTAATTTGTTATCGATGCAATCCCATATGCGATATCGCATGAGTCATCTTACGGTCTGCAGCATTCAATTTGATTTGGCGGTCAAGTCTTCTAGGGTCAGCTGCCCCGAAGCTACGCTCGATAATTGTGGATCATCACCGAAGGACAGTGTACTACGAACCATGCTATATCTTATTTCGGAGCCAAATCACGTTCCGACGATTCTATGCGACTATCCAAATTTCTGAACAAAACCATTTCTATCGGCGCAATCTTAGCGCAACTATCCTCCGAGTAAGGTCATGCACTCCGTCGATGATTCTGCTATTCACGATGCATCTACTCGCATTGAGTTCGAGTCTATCTTATTTTGCGATCGACACACGAGATGTTATACGCATCGAGCAATCGTCGATGACTTATAGTCTCGCCCTGATAAATCACAAAATTTACGATCAACCAAGTTCGTTCATTCTCTTATCGTTACTTACAAAATTTCATAGCGCGAGGCACACTCTATTTTGTATTCCCACATCGTGCTTACGTTTCCTTACGTATCGATCTCGATACGCCGTATCAATTTCAATAACGCAAGGGTCAACTTTGAATCCGTTTCAACGTCAACTTAGCTTGCACCGCATACATCCAAGTTCGCAACAAACTTTTCCATACGCATCGACTCGTTCTCCGATTTGTCGCATCCCGCTATACTTCGATCGCGTAACTGAGTTACCGATTATCCAACATCGAACCCTCAAGTCATATGATCTCGCCCTCTAGGTTTTGCGTGTTTTCAGTCGTACTCAAATGAGTTTCGCCGTAACGTAACCAACTATTTCTTAGGCACGATTACTCCCGTCAACCAACTTTCTTACCGAAGTCGCACATCGTGCGATTCGATTAAAATTTGCATCGCCCAACATTTCTATCGAAATCGTAAGTCGTGCGATTTGATTCGCCTCGCCCAACATTTCAATCGGGATTGCAAGTCATGCGATTCGATTATAATTCGTATCGTCGAACATTTTCATCGAGCTCACAAGTCGTGCGGTTCGATTTCAACGTTTCGAGTTTCCTATCCCGTCGATCCGATTATTGCCTCGAGGCATAATCGTTTTGCTAGTTCCCGTCATTCGACCGACACATAAATTTTCAATTGACGTATCATTCAATGTTACAAGTCCCGCCTTACCATTCTAACCGATCATCGAAGAACACTTGCATCAACATGCCGTCGTACAAATTCTCAATCGAGTCTCGGTGCTATCCCGTCTGTTGTGGACAAACCTTCCGCAATTCTCACAAAACGTCGATACAATTCATCGCACAAGTGGTATTGCATATACCACTCAAAATCGAGCCATTCATTGCATCGGTGGTATGCCATATACCACCCGGAAATTAAGTTACTTCCGTCGCAGCGTACTCTTTACGAACCGACGATCTCTTTCGACTCACGATTTCCGCAATGATCGTGCTTGATCACAACCGTAACTCTGATAAATCAAAATCCGACGCAACTCGGCCAATGCATTTATTCGCCAACACAAGCTCGGTGTGCAACCGAACCGATTTCATTTCTCGACTTATAACGTTTGTTTTCTTTCGTTGCATCTCGTGCAAAAAAATTCATTCTCGATATCCGTTGCACTTCGTGCAGCGATTACTTTGATACGCGTTGTACCACGTGCAATAATTTTACCTTCGACATGCGTTGCACCACGTGCAACATTTTACTTTCAATATGTATTGCACATCGTGCAACGATTTATTTTTGATATTTACCGCACCTCGTGCAACATTTTATTCTCGATACGCATTGCACATCGTGCAACATTTTATTTCTGACATTCAAAGTCAATGCTCAAATCCGTTTTGACACATTCGATATTGACTTATCGCTTTTCATCGCAAATGCACATTCGAAATCGATATGAGAATCCGTTCGACACATTCAATATCAACTTTCATTTTCCTTTTTCAACGCATCATTTACAATTAACGCGCGGCAATTGCTGCAGCAACATTCTACGACTTTCATTGTATCGATGCAACCAATATTTCTCGTATCGTTCGTTGCAACCAACGAATATCTCGAATTACAATTCACGACGTGTTGCATCCCGCGGCAACAAATCTTTGAATTCACATCTCGCAACTTGTTGCACTTACAGCAACAAACATTTCCCGACTTTTTCCACGAACACCATGTAATTTCCAAACAACACGCGGTAAAATTATATGGTTTGTATTAGACTTATTGTATGGAACATCCAGTGCGGCATCGAGTAGAGTCAAGAGTGATTTCGATTGGTGGTGGGCAACGTTTTGGAATTGAAATGAAGCAAACGTCCAGAGGAAATTGAGTCTAGCGCTCTGATACCAATTTGTCACGCCCCGACCCGGAATCACCCGAATCATCGTCCTCGCAGGGGGCGTGATGCCGCACGAGCCTGGAGTTGCGCTCGTGCAAGGCAAGATGACAAGTTCTCAAATGGTTATCTTTTGATTCGATATTTACAACGATAGGAAAACAGAGTATACGAAACAATTCTCTTTATTGATATTCGAAACTGAATTACAAAGGCTTTCGATAGCCTAACAATATATGCCAGATTGGCTACAACACTCAGGTTCTCTCTTGCCCACAAAGGATTTCACCGTTCCATACATCATGCCTTCTATATCTCGGTCGCATCAATCCAGTTGCATAGTCCGAGCGTCAATGCGATCGCACGCTTCAATACGCTTCGGCATTTTCGAGCCTCAACGCGTTCAAGCAACGCTTCGCCGCGAGCCTTCCATTCCCTGTACCCTGCATGAAGCTGGTGGGGGATCAGTACGTTCGTCCTCGCATGTACTGAAGCAAAGATCTTCTTTCTAAACCGACATTTTAATATTTATGTTGAATCATGCAACTTAGCTTATGATCTTGCTATGTTCTCCTTAGGGTCAATTTCATGGCATATTTGAAAGCGTAAAGCATGTTATCATAACAAGCATTCTCGTGTTTGATTCGTGGCGCGACTTACCAAGTCGATACACTCGCCCTTGCTCCGACGCAAGGTGAATACGCCTATCCGTTTTCCCTGTCATGTTATAAGTGCCCTCTATTCAGATCTATCCATGCAGGATACGTATACCTTGCACTTCCAAACCCATCGCCCTTAACTATATGAAGGTCACTAGCTTGTCAAGCTAGAATAGACTTATATTTATCGAATCGAATATGTAAGACGACAGTCACTCAGTTATGGTTGCTAACCACACACGATCCGAGGACCCCCGAAGTACTCGTGTAAGTGGCTTATCACATTCACTAGACAGGCGCTACCCGTTTAGTCGAAGTGCACCAACAATACCGATTATCATAGTCCCTTCCAGGCCGAACGATCCCAGCGCCCTAGTGATCACGTTCGAGGGAAGAAACACCCATGCACGGGCAATAGTCTTTAAGTCCATTTGACCATGCAACGAATCTTATATTTCATACAACCAAGCAAGTTCGCTTATCTCTATTTCAATTGGCGCAATGCCTCAATGTTCACGTCGAACGCCCAAAGGCCATGAACATTTCGAAGGCACCATGCCGCGTCGACAGTTATGCCATATCCGTGCCACAACTGTTCTTCTCGTCACAACGACGCCATCTTTTGTAAGTATTGTGCAGCTGCACATATTTGTCGTCTTTTGTGATCTCGTGCTTGTAGGCACGTTTCGACCGTATTTCAAATGTTCTATAACTTAGCATTCAATGTTCGGGGCTTGCGCGCTAGGGCGCTCGCCTATTGTCTTTCAATGTTCTAGCCGTTCTAACTCGTGCGCGAAGGCACGGTATGGTTCGTGCACTAAGGCACTCGTCGATTACAGTTATCCCATATTCTTGCGGCTTACGCACCGAGGCCCTCGCCTTAGTGATATCTAATGTTCCATAGCGACTCGTGCATATGATGCACGTTTCATTTCGATTGTTCTAACTTAGTGTTCGACTCACACTATGATTTATCCCGATCGGACCATGCCCGTGGCGTCGATAGGTTATCTTAGCATACAATGATATATTTGACTTATCGAATGAAGGAGTAAAAAGAAGTCAATCCTTCCACCTTGAATCGATTTGCCTTCGCCGCTTCGCCGAGCCGATGCGGCTCGATTCCCTAACTTTGTTGCACGGCCACTCTCCTGACTTAGCCATTCGAGCACTTCGTGCTTCTTTGAATCATACGTTCGATTTGCCTTAGCGTGCCCAAGTCTCAGCCCGTCGCAAGGCATCGATTTGGTTCCGCGGACCCCTTACTAAATATTGCCGAAGATCGACCTCTAATATTTTCGCGTCAACGTATAGCCTACACATGAAACCAACTAAAATCATTACTTGCATAGATTCGGACTTGCGCCTTGGTCGATTCGATTTCTTAGAATCTTCAAGCCGATCCAACGCACTCATCCTTCGGGGCAACGCGGCGCTACGCATCGATTCACTTGATGCATTCTTCGGGACAAGGTAACTCTTCGCATCGACTTAGTTCGATGCGTTGCTCGGGACAACTTAACAATTGCATCGTTATTACTCGATGCGTTCTTCGGGTCGATACGTTTCTTGGGACAACGTAACTTTCGTATCGATTCGTATCGATACGCAATCGGGTCAACGCTACTCTTCGAGTCAACGACTCAGCATAATGCACCATGCCGAGCGGGGCATTACATGCACAAGGTCTACTGATCAGCCAATCCTACGTGGAGTGTAGGATTGGTAGCATTCAAGGTCTACAAGAATAAACAAGGCGGATAATGACCACACATCTACACTAGTACTCCCCGTCCCCGACTGGTAGAGTGGATCCAAGCAAGACACGTTATGACACGGGATTCTACGAGAAGGGAGCAAGTCTCCTCGAGAATCGGTGTCCATATACTGCACAAGAAGTACAAGGGGCTTGCACAAGATATACCAAGATAACGAGGAATAACATCTCATGTCGGGATCCATGAATACCAATCCGTGTGACCAATGTGTCGAGAACAAGCATATCTACACTAATTACATGAATTATAACAATCATCGTAAATTGGAAAAGTGTCAGAGAATGTACTCGCCTGTAATATGGTATGATATATCAACTGGAGCAAATGCAGCGTCTCGAGGACCTATAGAGAACAAGACGTATCAATACTATGTTTAGGAAGTAAAGTCAAATCAAATTAAACCCTATTAAGTCATTCTAGGTCTAGCTAGGTCAAACTGGGTCAATGCAAGTCAAACGAAATTAATCTAGGTCGATTTAAGTCAACGGTTGACTTACAGTTAACTTTTGGTCAACTGGTCAACTCTGGTCAACTTTAGGTCAACCCTAGGTCAATCCTAGGTCAATGGTGACTAATAGTTGACTTTTGGTCAACTGTCCAAGTTTAATGGAATTTGGGACTAAATTGGGTAAAGTGTTGACCCATAGTTGACTTTTGGTCTAAAAAGTCAACCATGGTCAACCAATGTCAAGACTAGGTTTAGACGACTATTTCTAATCATTACCAACCTCTACAACCCATATCCAAGTCCATCTTGGACTTCGAAACTCAAATCTTGGCCGTAGGCCAATATCCTAATTTACCCTTTTCTAAGGTAAATTTCTAGCCTAGGTGAATATCAAGTTAGCCTACCTACGCTTGGTATTTTGCCCCGTGCTCCCTAGGGTAGTAGGGTACTAGCCTATACATACGTTACCTACCAAGATACCTAGGTAAAGTGGACGTCTAGTCCATCTTACGGCCCATTGCCGATATCTTGAATATCTCAAGATACGCAATGGTATGGCACGATACCGGTGCCCTACAACCCCGATTTTAACTCGGGAGCCTACCTGTAAAGTCTAATTTATATAATCTAGGTCTCCCCCAAGTTTCGTTGCGTTCCGATACTCGGAGCTCGATTTCACCCTTTCACCCAATCTCCGATTCATTCTAAATTCCTATTTTTCTCCTTCTCCTTCTAATTTCTATTCTTCTAACTCTCTTCTCCTAACTCTTCCTATTCTTCTTCTTCTAATCCTATTTCCTTTCCCTCATTCTCTTCTAATCCTCTTCTCATTTTTCTTCTTAACTCTTCTTATAACTCTTTCTTCTAACTTCTAACTTTTCTAATCCTCTAACTTCTTCTAATCTTTCCTCTTCTCATTCTCTCCTCTAATTCTTCTTTCTAACTAACTTATTATATATATATATATATATATATATATATATATATATATATAATATAATATATATATATATACTAGGGGGGTTTAAGGGGGGTAAAGGGGGGGGGGGGGGTTTATGGAGCCAAAAGGGGGGGGGGGGACTGCTCCTGCAGCTGCTGCTAGTGCCATTACTGCTGCTGCTGAAATCAACTGCTGCTGCTGCTGCATTCTGCCACTGCTGCTACTGCATTCTTATTCTTCTTCTTCTTCTCACTTCCTCTACTTCTTCTTCTCCCACTCTCTACATATATATATATATATATATATATATATATATATATATATATATATATATATATATATATATATATATATATATATAGAAACATATATATATATATATATATATATATATATATATATATATATATATATATATGGCTTAATTGCACTTTGCTACCCTCAACTATTCCGCTTTTTCAACTTGATACCCTAAACTTTTTTTTGTAACAAGTTGATACCCAAAAAAAATTTGGGACGAAAATACCCCTGCTCAAACGTTAAAATTACCCCCTCCCCCAAACCCCCTCCTCCACTCCGGCTACCCCTCCCTCCCGCTCCGCCTCCCCTCCGGCCACCCCCCTCTCCCGCGTCCGGCCAACCCTCCTTACCCCCACCGCCGCCGGCCGCCGCAGCAGCAGCAGTAGCCGCCGCCGTAGCAGCAGCAGCCGCAGCCGCCGCCGCGACGGTGGCGCCGGAAGCGGGAAGGGGGGTTTGGCCGGACGTTGGAGAGGGGGGTGGCTGGAGGGGAGGCGGAGCGGGAGGGTGGGGGTGGCCGGAGCGGGGGAGGGGGGGAGGGGAGAAGGGAAGAGGGAAAGGGATAAGGGCATTTTGGGGTTTTTCGAAAAATTGGGTATCAAGTTGAAAAAAAATAGTAGTTGAGGTATCAACTTGTTACAAAAAAAAGTTTAGGGTATCAAGTTGAAAAAGCAGAATAGTTGAGGGTAGCAAAGTGCAATTAAGCCTATATATATATATATATATATATATATCTCTCTATATCTATATATAAACTCGCAAACACACACACATATCTATTTATATATATAAATACATACACACACACACTCACATGTCTATATATATATATATATATATATATATATATATATATACACATGCACATACACACTCAAACCCACACACACTCTCCCTACCACTCTCACGCACACTCACACAAGCACACTCTCACTCCTACACCACCACTCTCATGACACCAACACCACCACTCTCTCACACAAACACACACACACATATATATATATATATATATATATATATATATATATATATATATATATATATATATATATATATATATATATATATATATATATATATATATATATCACTCTAATTAGAAAACCCCAAGTAAATCTCTAACCTAGATTTCTAGGAAAACCTACAAATTCTAGGGGCAAAGTGTGGAGAATCATCTCCTCTACAACTATTGTGAAAGCCATAAATGAAATAGAGGAATTAAATGGGATTAATTGGCTTACCTAAAATGGGTTGCTTGGAGGAAGAAAGAACTTGAAGAAAGAAATAAAATTTGAGAGAGAGAGAGAGAGTTTGCTTTGTGGAGAAGCAAAGGGGGGTGCTCCTACTTGTGGCCGGCCATGGTGGGAGGGTTATTGGGTTTGGGTGGTGATCCAATAAGCCCCCAAACCCAATAGACTTAGTTTGGGTTCGGTTTGTTTCGGTTTGGTTCGGTTTGTTTCTAATTAACCAATTAAGCCTCTAAAATGGCTAATTAAGTAGTGGAAGTAGGGTTTATGGTTTCTAGCCTAGTTAGGATGGTATGTGGGCAAAGCCCAGCTAATATGTGGGTCCCACTAGTGTCCAGGCTACCCGGGTCTCCAACTTAAGTCCGAATTGGATAAAATCCAAACCAAATCAAATAAATCCCTAAAAATCATATAAAATCAAATAAAATTCCTAAAAATTATAAAACTTGAAAAATGACAAAAATATCCCTAATTCAAAAACTGGAGGTGACACACCAGAAGTGCTGTTTGATATCTTGGTACATCTTAGTCCCTCCAGGGTGGATAGAATACTGAGAAATGTGAGCTTCTGTCATAATTCCTGTCTGATATCTCCACTAGGAACACATAGGCGTGATCCAAACCTAAGTGTACCGTCTTCATGGATTTGTATCTCCTTTCTGAGTCCTGACTCACATTCTGTCCTAAGCTTCTGAATCCTTGGGTCCTGTGCCTGAGCTGTCTTGATTCTGTCTACTAAGTCGGATTGAACTTGTAGACTCGCCAAAATCCCTACATCACTAGGAAGTATAACCTCGATGCCCATCTCCTGAAGGTCTTCTAAGATATGCTTTTGTGTTGTCAACATAAATGCGCCGCCTCTCCTGCTGAGAGCGTCTGCTGCCACATTAGCCTTGCCGGGATGATACTGAAGCTCCACGTCGTAGTCCTTGATCAACTCCAACCATCTTCTCTGCCTCATGTTCAGTTCCTTCTGAGTAAAGATGTACTTCAGACTTTTGTGGTCTGTGTACATATCCACTCGATCACCATATAAGTAATACCTCCATAGCTTCAAAGCGAATACTACTGCCGCCAACTCCAAGTCGTGAGTTAGATAATTCTTCTCGTGGTCCCGAAGCTGCCTAGATGCATACGCTATCACCTTCCCGTGTTGCATGAGGACACATCCGAGTCCTTTACCTGACGCATCACAATAAACGGTGAAACCTTCGGGTCCAACTGGCAATGTAAGAATAGGTGATGATATCAACTTCTGCTTCAGATTCTCAAATGATGCCTGGCATTCTGCCGACCAGACGAATGGTACATCCTTCCGTGTCAAGCGGGTCATGGGTGCTGAAAGTCTTGCAAAGTCTGATACGAACCTTCTGTAATATCCTGCCAATCCCAAGAAACTCCGCACATCAGCTACGGTCTTGGGTACTGGCCAACTCTCTACTGCTTCTACCTTCTTGGGATCCACTGCTACTCCAGTTCCTGATATGATGTGACCCAAGAATGAAATGTGATTCGTCCAGAATTCACACTTGCTGAGCTTGGCATATAACTGGTTCTCTCTCAGAACCTGCAACACTTTTCTGAGGTGGTCTTTATGCTCCTCTTCACTAGCAGAGTAAACGAGAATGTCGTCGAAAAACACAACGACAAACTGATCTAAGTATGGCATAAAGATGCGGTTCATCAAATCCATAAATATTGCTGGAGCATTGGTCAAACCAAATGGCATTACCAAGAATTCATAATGCCTATACTTCGACCTGAATGCTGTCTTGGGAATATCCTCCTTCCGAACTCTCACTTGATGATACCCTGAACGAAGATCTATCTTGGAGAAAACTCTAGCTCTGCTCAATTGATCAAACAAGTCGTCGATCCTGGGTAGTGGGTACTTGTTCTTCACTGTCGCCGTGTTAAGCTTCCTGTAGTCAATGCACAATCTGGATGATCCATCCTTCTTTCCCACAAGTACCACTGGTGCTGCCTATGGTGATATGCTAGCTTGGATGAACTTCTTCTCCTTCAGTTCCTCTATGTGCTGATATACCTTGGCCTGCTCCAAATCCGCCATTCTGTAAACTCGATCTGATATCGGTTTAGTTCCAGGTGCCAATTCTATACTGAACTCAATATCTCTAACTGATGGTAGACCTGGTAGTTCTTCAGAAAATACATACAGAAACTCTTCAACTACCTTCGAAACTTGAACTTCTTCCATTGCCGTTACTACTCCCTGCCCTTGCTGAGTTGCCTCTGATCTGACTAAGGTGAACCTCTTTATGCCTGGAATATCAAAAGATACACTCCCTCTACGATAATCTATTATCGCATGACTGTCTTTCAGCCAGTCCATGCCTAAGATAACGTCGAAATTTCCAACAGAAAATTCTATCAACCTGGCGGGTAAGGAATGTCCGTAAACTACAACACTACACTCTAGAATAACTCTACTAACTCCTACGAGCCCATTACCAGTGAGTATATTCAACCTCCCTGGCAATGCCTCGAACTCCATTCCTAGTCGTGTCATAAATTATGCAGATATAAATGAGTGGGATGCTCCCGAATCAAATAATGCTACTGCCGGATATGAGACGACGAGAATGTTACCTGCCACAACATCTCTCGATGCCAATGCCTCTTCTAGGGATAGATTGAATGCTTGCCCTCGATCTCCTTGTTGGTTCCCTTGTTGCGGCCTAGCCTGGTGCTGCTGCTGGCCCCTGTCTTGATGATGCTGGGGTGGTCTATGCTGGTGTTGCTGCATCGGCGGCCACTGCTGCCGAAATATCTGAGCTTGCGACATGAACGGGCGCTGTGCCAACGGTCTCGCCGCCACTGCTGGTCCTCGATACTGACCTGTCCTGGTGCTGGCAGAGCAGAAAATTGTTGTACTGGTCCTCCTGATCTCGAATTCATGGGACAGGTGTGTTTTCCATAAATAAATTTCTTTATTTATTGTGTATCTGGGAAAATTACAACTGTGGGAATCTGATCTAGAAGACGATCACTTTATCCCTTGGACTATGCGAAGAAGAAAAGCTCTCAAAATTTTGACAGTAGATAACTATGTATCTGTCTAATGAATGAGAAAAAGAACTCTATTTATAGAGTCAAAAATAATAACTGAAAAGATAACTGTCTTCACAGCCTGTGCTTAGTTGAAAATCACGCAGGATTTAACATACGCAAGGTTGTGAGCAGTTACTGGACGTGGCCTGTAACTGTTGGACACGTGGCAATCATGCATGAGTCGTGTGCAAGTTACAGGACACGCAGGCGAGAGATCAGTGGCATGGCTGCCACGTACTCCAATTTGATGAAATCCATGCAGACTTGTTGAAGACGAAATCCACGCAGACTCGGGGTAGAAAGCTTCAAAATCCATGCAAACTTGGGGCAGGAAGCTTCAGGATCCACGCAGACTCGAGGCAAAATGCTTTAAAATCCACGCAAGCTTGAGGAAGAAAACTTCAGAATCTACGCAAACTTGAGATAAAGATCTCACAATACACGCAGACTTGAGGAAGAAAACTTCAGAATCTACGCAAACTTGAGATAGGACTGCCAGCTGTCTTGATTCAGCGTGCCTCGACTGACACAAAATCTCTGACATTGATTGCTTTTGTCAGTCGCATTAAATGACAAGAAGCTCTTTTGGTACGCCAACTTGACGAAGGTTGAGTCTTGCTGAAGAAGATTTCGAAAATCACGCAATAGACGGCTGTGATATCTCGAATTCTGTGCATACGTGGCACGAAGAGACATTCTTCGACTGTTGTACTGTCAGTCATAATTACTCTCTGACAAATGATGAGTTGTCTCCTCAGCATGACTTGTAAATATTGTCCTGATCAACTGAGCGTGACTTTTGACTCTGTCATGATCAACTCAGCGTGACTGTCATTTTTAAAGGCCTATAAGACCCCCCTTCAAAGTTTTTGAAAAAAAATGATAAATTATTTCGAAATACTTTGAAAATAAGATGATAAAATGAAATCAGTCACGCTGAGATGACTTCAAATTTTTCGGAAGTCGGAAAGACTTCGAAGTTCTTTGAAAACATCCAAATGAACTTTTTAAATGTCATGATGACTCTTCATTTTCCGAGACTGATTGCATCCAGTTTATGGTGGAATATGAACCGCCGGCGAGCTCTGTTATATAAACAGGGAGAAGATTCATTTTTAATCTTCATCTTACGTCAACATGACACCAAAGGAAGAAGCTGAAGAAGAAGCACGCAAATTGGGTTTTTGTTCCCATGGTGATCCCACTTTTGAGGGTAAGGAACTGGAGCCCCTGGTTTTCGAGTTCAAAGACGATCCCATGCAATTAGCCAAGAATATCTTGAGCTATTTTGGCTTGGATGGCTCGTCTTCTTTTGACGGACGCAGCCTTGCAGAGCAGCGTAAAATGTTGAAGGCTCTGTTACACCGCATGGGGGTTAAGAACGTAGAAGAACTGGGCACTAAGCTCAGTCGCTCTGCTAAATAGAACGTGTCTTTTATGCTTTTGTCTTCTTTTGAAAATGTTGCACTCTTTTTGTTTTGTCTTTTGTAAGGCCATCAGTGCCTGTATTGAAGAATGTAGTACAACTTTTGTGTTTGAACAACGTGCATTAATGAAGAATATTAAGTGGCATTTTTTGACTGTTTCCAATGCTGCGCTGTCTTCCAAAGTACACGTGACACTCATTTTATGGTTTACGAGCGCTATTTACGCGGATCTTTTCCAAGAATAGGCTTGTACTTTGTCCTTTAAATAGATAGATGAGTTTCACAGATACTCATCTCCCATTCTTCTTCTTCTTCTCTGAGCATGAAATTTTTGGGAGATTTCATTCTCAAACAGGAAAGTAATGTTTTCTAATGTTCGATTTCTGCACACTGTATCAAACATGGGTTTGCCAATCCTTAGCACCAAACTTGATGGTAAGTCCGCGTACCATTTTTGTTGCTGTTGAAGATAGGCTTTTATGTTTCTGACTAAAAAAATGCACGCTTGACTAGCCAGTGTGTGCTAAATGACATTTCTGTTGATTAATTCTCTTCTTCCTTGATGTTCTCTGCAGAAGCTCGGTTGAAAATTTTCTTCAGAACTGGCATTGGTGATGTAGATGCTGTGGAGAATATCCTGCTGACACCTACATCAGGGAGCTCATACGCTTTTGACGCGTACATCAGACAACTCAGAACTCTTCGTGGGATAGAAGGGTCTTCCTCAGATGGTAGGAAGAGCCTTTATACACGAGAGTTGGATGGTGGAGTCAACTCTACCCCGAGAAATTGGGTAGTAGAGTTCCTTTCAAGGCAGAACTAGGAATTGTATCCCAAGGTTTGGATACATTCCTGTCTCTTCTGAAAGGCCGCTCCCAATCCACCAATTGTATTGGCAGCACCACGACTTCGGGCTGCCATACTCTGTGGTTCTCCTCTCGTCTGAGAGAGAAGACCAGAGTTTGATTCCTGCTGATCTGGTCGTGACTGAGACCCAGATAATCAGGAATTGCCACCAACAACGAACTTGACGGAGAAGGTCCGACGGAGAAGATCCAAAGGAGAAGATAGATCTCTATTAGGTTATTGTTGTGGTGTAGAATGAAAATCCAAGATTTGTAATAGATTTCCATTATGATTTGTAAGAAAGTCTAAGAAAATGTAATAGACTTTTTGTGGTGAAATGAGAATGGAAATGATAATTCTTCTATGCTCAAAGATTTGTATTTGTGGATGAATTGTGGACATGATAGATAATAAAATCTTCTTTTCTGTTTTAGAGTATATGATATTATCAGAGGTATTATGGACGTGATAATATGTAGGAACTCAAAAGAAAATAGATTGATTTCTATACAGAGGTCAAAAATGACAAATGAGCAAGTAGATTCAGAATTGATTCAGAGGTTATGAAAACGTGATCAATAACGAATCCCCACTTAATAAATTGATAGAAGATTATGAACGGACGAACCGTTTAGGAAATGATGAACGGATGAACCGTCGAATGAATGTAATAAATGAACGGTTGAACCGTCAAGTATTAATGAACGTATGAATCGTCGGATGAATGTGACGCTTCATTATTTAAGGAACTTCTGCCTATAAATATAGCAGAAATCTGACAAGAACGAACGCTTCTTCTTTCAAACATAAAAAATGTCGTCTGGAGAAGCATCCAAGAAGACTGAGATTGCCTCAAAGGTTCAGAAAGGCACTGAAGAACGCCCTGCTGATCCAGTCAAAACAAAGAAGACGGAAGCAGGCGAAGATTCGTTTATACCCAAGCCACCAAGGGACATTCTGGACTTCCTACTCGAACCAGGAAAGACTGAAGAAGAAGAAGCCATGAGAATGGCCGCTTGCAAGTTCCTCGTGGGTTCCAGCAAGGAGGTCCTCGGCTCTTTTGCTGATCACGTCTTCAAGAAGGACGGCAGTGGACCACGTCCAAATGTAGAAAAGGATGATAATGATCTTCCTTAATATCATGTACCATCATTCATGAAAAATTTTTATCTTTAAACATGAATTTGTCTGATGATTACAAGCATTTATACATGGTACTTTTTAAGGAATTTGCCATTAATAGGCATCAAAACTTTTCGACCATCCAATTCTGAGAGTTGATAAGCTCCATTTGAGAAAACTCTGCTCACAATATAGGGTCCTTCCCACTTTGCGTCAAATTTGCCCTTGCTCATATGAGTCATAGTCATAGGACGTCTGACTGTTAGAACAAGCTCTCCTTTTTGATACGATCGAACTCTGACTTTTTTATTAAAAGCTCTTGAGATTCTAGCTTAATAGAATTCAATATTCTGTTGAGCAGATAATCGCTTTTCATCCAGAGCTTCTAATTCTTGAAGTCGAAGACGATCATTATCTTCAGCAGTGAGTTCATTAGCGATTGCTATCCTTAAAGAAGGAATTTGAATCTTTAATGGAAGAACAGCTTCGCAACCATACACCAGAGAGAAGGGTGTACATTTAGTAGCATTACGAACTGTAGTGCGATAAGCCCACAAACATTCACCGAGCTTCTCACTCCAATTACGTTTGTTAGTAGAGACAAACTTCTTTAGGAGTTTGATGATGGTCTTGTTGAAAGCTTCTGCTAATCCGTTAGATGCCGGATTATATGCGGTAGAAGCCACATTGTTGATCCGATGATCGTCACAGAATCGAGTAAACTTCTGACTAATGAACTGTGGTCCGTTATCATGAATAATGCGTCGAGGAACACCAAATCTGTAGATGACGTGGTGCTTAATAAAGCTGATGACATTGGACGTCTTAACTTCAGACAAAGGAATGGCTTCGGCCTATTTGGAGAAGTAATCGGTTATTGCGAGAATAAACCGATGACCCTTGGATGACGGCGGATTGATCGGGCCGATAATGTCCATGCCCCAAGCTTCGAAGGGCCATGATGCTGTCGTCGGATGTAGAAATTCCGAAGGTTGATGAATAAAATCTGCATGGATTTGACAAGCTTTACACTTCTTTGCATATTCGATGGCGTCTGATACCATAGTGGGCCAATAATAACCCATACATCGAATACGGTCTTGAAGTTTTGGTCCAGGATGATGTGCTCCACAAATTCCATCATGTGCTTCGCGAATAATTTGTTGAGCCTCGTCACCGGCAACACATCGAAGAAGTAAACCATCATAAGCTCGACGATATAAGGTCTTTGTTGTATGATTGTAATAGAATCGGAGTGATCGTCGTCTGATAGATGCTGCCTCACTCGGATCATCCGGAAGAATATCATACAATACGAAATCTAAGAAAGGAAGTCTCCAATCCGTATCCGTATTTTGATTCTCGGTTGAGTTACTGAAGATGAATTCTATGCTGGAATCAGATGAAGATGATAAAGATTTACGACTAAATCCAAATCCTCTTGTTGTGTTGATGTCATGAGATGTTGATTCTTCAATGTCAACTGGAAGTCCTAGGGTCAGGTTATTTTCAAGATAAATAATTCTCGATTGCGAACAATAATCATTTGTTGTCGTCTAATCGGGATAGCCAACACCGCTGCAAGATTAGCTAGAGCATCAGCTTCTGTGTTACATGCTCGCCTAACATGTTCAATAAAGAATTCTTCAAACGAAGAAGCCATAGTTATAGCTGATCTATGATAAGGAACCAGATCTTGATGGCGAACTTCATAAGTACCCCTTATCTGATTAACAATGAGTTTAGAGTCTCCGTACGCCTCCAAATGTTGAATATTTAGATGTTTAGCGAGTTGAAGACCAATGAGTAATGCATTGTACTCAGCTACGTTGTTTGAACACGGCTGGTCGAGAGAATAAGCTCTTTGGATAGCAAGACCTTCTGGCGATACAAGAACAATTCTAACTCCAGCGACAATATCACTATTAGGACCTATCCTTGAAACTCCATCAAAGAATAGACGCCAAGTAGGATCTTCTTCGGCAATATGGTTTGAATCTAGGACTTCATCTGGAATTTCGTCATAGAGTTTTGAATCTTTTGGAATTGAATGAGCAGCCAGAAAATCAGCTAAAGTTTGTCCTTTGACTGACTTCTGAGGAATATAATGCATGTCATACTGAGCAAGTAGGATTCTCCAGTTAGCTAATCGAGAATTCAAAACACTGGGTTTCTTCATCATGATCCGTATAGGATTGATCCTGGAGATGACATGAATAGTCTGGCCAATGATATAATGTCGTATCTTTTGAATAGCGAACATCAAGGCTAGACATTCTTTTTCGACCGATGAATATCGAGGTTCAGCTCCGGTCATAGTACGACTGAGATAGTAGATGGCTTGTTCATGACCATTTTGATTCTTTTGAGCGAGTAATGCACCCAATGAATGACTCATTGCTCGAGTATATAGGAGAAATGGAATTCCTAAAACGGGAGGTACCAATACTGGAGGGCTCATCAGATATTGTTTTATATCATCGAATGCTTTCTGACATTCATCATTCCAGACAAAAGAAACACCTTTCTTCATAAGTTTGTTGAATGGTCTGCAGCGTCCTGATAAATTAGAGATGAATCTCCTGATATAAGCGATCCTTCCTTGAAATCCTCGTAGCTCTTTTAAGGTACGTGGAGGACGCATCTCTTGGATGGCTTTGATCTTCTCGGGATCCACGTGTATACCTTTAGAGGTAATGACGAAGCCGAGAAATTTACCACTAGAGACGCCTAAGAAGGACTTAGTAGGGTTCATCTTTAATTGATGCTTACGCATTAGATCAAATATAGTCTTCAAATCTTGGATATGATCCTCCTTTTGTCGACTTTTGACTGCAATATCATCAACATAGCATTCGACTATTTTCCGCAAATGTTCACGGAATATAGTGCTCATAGCTCGTTGATAAGTTGCTCCTGCATTCCTGAGACCGAATGGCATAACTGTATAACAGTATGTACCGATCGGCGTTCTGAAAGAAGTGTGCTTCTCGTCGTCTGGAAACATTTTAATCTGATTGTACCCAGAATACCCGTCCATGAATGACATCCGTTCAAATCCACAGGTATTATCAATCATGACATCAGTGATTGGTAGAGGGAATTCGTCTTTAGGGCATGCCGCATTGAGATCGCGGAAGTCTATGCATACTCTGATCTTGCCAGTCTTTTTAAGGACATGAACTATGTTAGCCACCCAATCGGGATGTTGTTCCTCTCTAATAAACCCGGAGGTTATGAGTTTATTGACTTCAGCTTCAATTGTATCCATAATGTCTGGACGAAATCGTCGCTGTTGTTGTTTGACCGGTTTAGCATTCGGCAAGATATTGAGCTTGTGAGTTGCAATTTGTGGATCAAGTCCTGGCATATCTTCATAATTCCAAGCGAAGACATCGATGTAGTCACGAATAAGTTTGATCATGTCTTGCTTATCAGTTTCTGAAAGACTTTCACTGATGAATATTGGTTTGGGAGATCCCTCTTCACCAACATCTATTTAAACAAGTTTGTCTTCAGTCGGAGGTTCTTTTTGCTCGAAATGGAACTCCCATTGATTATCTAATCTTTGGGCCCATTGTTCTGATTCAGGTGAGATTTCAAACTCTTCTTCGTATTCACCACTTTCTTCAGAATAGTCAATGGAAACCATATTGGAAGACAGAATATTGCAATAGAAATCACCGATACTCGTATCGAAATCCCAAGAGGTAGTACTGGAAGAATCAGATCTCTTATCTTCGTCAGACTCGGGATCTTCATGAACAATATTGATAAAAGGAGTAGGAGCAATATAGCCCAATCCGCATTTTGTCCTTCCATATTTCAGAGGAGGAATATGAACA
Organism: Iris pallida; assembly: GCA_029216955.1. Lineage (NCBI taxonomy): Eukaryota > Viridiplantae > Streptophyta > Magnoliopsida > Asparagales > Iridaceae > Iris > Iris pallida. The sequence goes on along the minus strand of JANAVB010039251.1, from coordinate 110,659 downwards.
GGCATTTTTCTTCCTTTTCCACTATTGAGGCCAGCCCTGAAGTCATAGCCCATATTTTTGATGATGTCTTTAGATTGCTGACTATAACGACGTAGTTGTAATCTTCCAGAATCATCATTTCTGTCATCATCTTCTAAATCAGAAGGACTTTGAGGCCCTTTGTAGAAGAATATTAGAATGTCTCCTGGCTTTCTACTGGGAACTAGAAAGTATAAAGATTGTACAGGTTCTAGGGATACATCTGTATGAACAGTCTGTACAACTCCAATGGTTATTGTGTTCAAGTTATCTAACAAATGTAAATAACTATGAACATAATTACACACATCAGCGTACTGCAAAGATGGAGACTTTTCATTAAATGTAAAAGCAGTAATATTTACATTGAGAGAAGGCTGAGCCTTAGAGATCTTAGCCAAGTCAATGACTAAAGGGGAAGAAAAAGAAGAAGAATGAGAAGAAGCTTTGTTTCGATTAAGATCGATAACAAATGGCTCAGAAGAGGTGAGCTCCCTTGAAGCTTGAGATGGAAGAGTAATCTGCCCTCCAACTGGAATTAGCAGAGTATCCTGTTTCACATGTGAAGATGCAGAAATTGCAGTACGCCCACTGACAGGAATGATCAGTATATCTTGAGCAGGCGACTGAGGTAACGGAGAGATCCGTCCAGTCACCGGAATGATAAAAGAACCTTCTCCAGAGGGTTTGGGAGATTGTTGCTGAGTAGTTCGACCTTTAACAGGAATTATTAAGGTCTCACTTTGTGCATCCTCTTTCTCCATAGCTTGTATGACCCTTGTATATTCTTCTTTGTACATCCGGGAATCATTGAAATAGGCTTCAACCCCATGGAAGGGATTTATATCAGCAACTTCTTTTTGTACTCTTCCATTGCTATCAATGTATTTAAAACACTGATGAAGAGTAGAAGGTACCACATTATTTTTATGAAGAAAGGGCCTCCCAAGAAGAAGATTGTAGGATCCCACGATCTCGATCACATAGAAAGTGACTTTGGATCTGAAATCGCCTATTTGAAGCTTCAGATGAATCTTTCCCAAAGGCTCGCTTCGGCTTTGATTGAATCCCAGGATAGTAGTAACCATTTTGGAGAGTTTGTGAAGAGGGATTTTTAGTTCATCCAACAGACTCTTTGGCATTATGCTTATAGCAGACCCTGGATCAATAAGGATACGATCTATCTTCATCGTATCGATATAACCAGTGTAGTAGAGAGGCCGATCATGTCGATTATCCTCCAGTAGCATGTCATCTTGTGTAAAGGTGATATTTGGAATAATCTCCAATACACTGTTGTAATGTAAGCAAGTGGCAGGTTCTGCATCTGGCTTCTTCAATTGTGCAAGACAAGAGTCTGCTTGAAGAAGTGCTTCACTTAACGTCTCCCGAGTCTCTTTGGAAAGACGTAGAAGTTCAAAGAGGGACATTCTAGCTGGAGTATTAGCAAGTTGAGCTAGAATGTCGAAATTATAAGGCTTCTGAAGTCCAAGAGGAGAGGACTTCTTGATTGGTTTATCAAACCGAGCCTGTTGTTTGCCTTTCTCAAGAGCTGTGGGCTTGGGAGGAATAGGTTCAACTGGGGTAGTTGAAGGAACAGGTGCAGTGGATGATTCTTCTTCAGGAGGAACATTAGGAGCGTCTTTATCAACAGGAGGGGTATCAAGAGTATCCTCAGGATCTTTGGAATAATCCTTTAGATAAGGTTTCCCTGTTCGAGTAGCACTAACAAGTGCTTCTTCTTTCTCTTTTGGCTCTGTGTCAGAGGTAGACCCAAGAGACGTCATATGACATGACTTAATTTTTCCCGCCTTCTTGGACTTTCGAGAAGTAGTCTTTTGAGGAGATTCAAAATCTGCCACTAGATCAGGATGAATCCACATGATTTCTCCAGTTTCCAAAGTGATTGGCACTAATCCTTCAGATTGTGGAGGAGGAATATTCACTATCTCAAGAGTTGCCTTGGGAATAGGAACGATTCCACTTTCAAGGAGTTGAGGAGGGAAATCTCCGAATTGCATAGAGACGACGTTGGAGGTGACGATCTTCTCTTTCGGAGTAAGGGAGATAGCTCCAGATTTAATCATTTCTTGGATCTTTCCTTTCAGTACATAACATGTACGAATTGTGTGACCCAACATTCTGTGATATGGGCAGTATTTGGGATGATCTGTCTTACCAGCTTCATCAGGTTTCTTGATCCCAGGTAATTGTATCTTATTACCTTTCAGCAGACATTCAAAGATACCAAGGACATCGTCGTCATCGAAATAATATTCTTCTTTAGGGCGAGATGTTCTTGGTTGTTGAGTTGTAGGAGTTTGAACAGTTGATGCATCTTTGCTCTGAAGATTAACTTCAAGAGTTTCTTTTCCCTTGCGAGCATTGTTTTTATTGTTAGTACCTTGACCTGTTTCTTTGGGAGTCATCTGCACTCCTAAACCTTTGAAGGTTTCAGCACTAATTTCTGCAGCCTTGGCACTAACTATGAAAGAAGGCCAATCTTGGAATTGGGTGGATCCTGTCCACATGCTGATGATTGGCAATAAGTTTGATTTGCATGTGTCGATGGTGACAGCATCTGGAGTTCCAAGAGGCATCTTCAGAGCTTCTCTTCGAAACCGTTCAATGTACTCTTCTGTAGTTTCATTATTTTTCTGCTTGATTCTAATAAGAGCAGACATAGTCATGTCATTGAGCCCTTCATAGAACCGTTCAAGAAATGTCTGTTTGAAACCGGCAAATGAGGTAATGCTCCCATCTGGGAGACTTCTATACCATTCATAAGCCGTTCCCTTGAGACATCCAACAAACACCCGAGTAAGGAGGGCGTCGCTTGGTTGCAATTGATCGGTCATCACTTCAAAGTGATTAATAAACTGACTTGGAGAAGTGGTTCCATCATAGAATGAGATAGTAGGAGGCTTGTATTTAGGAGGATACGATACTTGCTTCCATTCTATCGGATAAGGTTGTTTGATGCCTAACCTTTGTAAACCATCTTTCTGTTTGAATGCTTCGAATTGAGTTTTGAGATTCCTCAATTCTTCATTAACAACTCCAGAAGATTGTGGAGTTGTAGCTTGTAGAGAATAGTTGGGAGGAGGAACAGCATTATAAGCACTACCCCCAGCTCTAGAGAGACTAGGATTTGGTTGAGCTTGTCCAGGAGTATTGGATTGTACTGCTGGAGGAACTTGTACTGGACTCATATCAGTGTCAGTTGGTATGGCATCTGGTATAGTCTGTCGATTTTGCAACTGAGCTGTCATGAGTTCATACATTGACTTCATAGTATCAGCCATAGACTTCATTTGCTGTTCCAAAGAAGCAATCCTTTGATCTTGAGGAGTCACCGAAGAGGAAGGTTCATTGTTCAATTCAGTATTCCCATCCACCATATATGTTGTGACTGTACGAGGGATTATTGATGAATTAGTGGATGTGGTATGCTCTGAATCACTGCTTCGTGCATCAAAGTCATTTATAGGAGAACTACCCCCAGTAGGAAGAGGTGGGAAGTTAGTTTCTCCAAGAAATTCAGAATCATCTTCAGAGATCAAATTTCTTTGACTAGAAGCTAAGACTCTTGCTCTGGTGTTTCTATATACTCCATCTGGACTATCAGCTCTACCCTCAGTATCCCGAGAGGTCATGTTGACAGAAGCAAACAAAGGCTCATCTTCATCAGGCATAGGTTCACACTGAATCCGATTGAAGACAGATTGTCATTTTGTTTGACATCTGCATTGCATTGTGACTCTTGGCTGGAAGTCACATTCATGATCAACATGGTCATAAGCCATTGATTGACATTTGTATTGAATTATGACTCTTGGATAGAAGTCACATTCAGCATGGTCCTTTGACACAGAATCACTTCTTCTCTTCTGTTGAAGATATTCTCGTAAATCTGTTTGTGAATATTGAGGAGTATATTTCTTGTTCTTGGGTCTTGATGGCTCTTGATTATATAGAGAATGATTAATATGAGCCACATAGTTTCTTGCATACTCTGCATCTGGATCTCTTATCCTTGTTTCCAACTGGTATGGTTTCTTAACACCAGAAGAGTTAAGTTTTGTTCTTAGATCAGTTGGAGGTAACACATTGGTTTTGGAAACATGGAGTTTTCCTTCCATTGACCTAGATATTTGCAGAGAAGGAAAAATTGAACCACCCCCTTGACTAGGAGTTTGTAATAAACCCTCTTTTATGGACAGATTCTGTGCCCAATTCGAAGAAGTCATAGAAGAAGACACTAAGGAATGTTTCTTCTTAGACTCATTCAAGTTTTGAGACATAGAATGTCCAGAAGGAAGAGTAGTCAAAAGACCATCTCCTTTTCTTTGACTAACAAAATTGTCAGTCAAAGCTGTTCCTGAAGTAAAAACTACAGGAGCAGAAGAAACAACTAAAGAGTTATTCCTTTTCGAAGAAACTTTGTGTGGAAGACCACCCCCAGTTCTAGTAGAACTTGGCAAAGAAGAAGAGATAGCTAAAGAGCTATTCTTCTTAGATGAAATACACGCTGAAACAGGCTTGGTTAAAGAACCAATGCTGTTAGCGTGACTTTTGACTTTGGAAGTACACGCTGGAACAGACTTGGCTAAGGAACCAGTGCTGTCAGCGTGACTTTTGGGTTTGAAATTGTACGCTGGAACAGATTTGGCTAGGGAGCCAGTACTGTCAGCGTGACTTTTAATTTTGGAAACACACACTGGAACAGATTTGGCTAAAGAGCCAGTACTGTCAGCGTGATTTTTGGATGTGAGATTGCACACTGGAACAGATTTGGCTAAAGAGCCAGTACTGTCAGCGTAACCTTTGATTGCTGTCATTTTTGAGCGCACAAGAGTGTGCGTGCTTGCAGTAGAGTTCTTGCCAGTGTTAGGAGTAGACACTGTGGCAGAGACTTCACCATTGGCTGCCAACTGATTCTTAGGGACATAGACAGAGTGTTCCTTCGACTTGGCAGTGATGATGGAGGCTGTAGTGGGCTTACCACGCTTAGCCCGCTGTATTTCTTCATAGGCGAGTTGATCGAATTTGATCGTCATCACCTTCTTCGTCGAGCCGATTGACGAAGTGTCGTATTGAGTTGTTGCCATCTCAGAAGAGGAGATGGTTTTCCCCAGCAGAGTCGCCAATTTATTTTCCATAAATAAATTTCTTTATTTATTGTGTATCTGGGAAAATTACAACTGTGGGAATCTGATCTAGAAGACGATCACTTTATCCCTTGGACTATGCGAAGAAGAAAAGCTCTCAAAATTTTAACAGTAGATAACTATGTATCTGTCTAATGAATGAGAAAAAGAACTCTATTTATAGAGTCAAAAATAATAACTGAAAAGATAATTGTCTTCACAGCCTGTGCTTAGTTGAAAATCATGCAGGATTTAACATACGCAAGGTTGTGAGCAGTTACTGGACGTGGCCTGTAACTGTTGGACACATGGCAATCATGCATGAGTCGTATGCAAGTTACAGGACACGCAGGCGAGAGATCAGTGGCATGGCTGCCACGTACTCCAATTTGATGAAATCCACGCAGACTTGTTGAAGACGAAATCTACGCAGACTCGGGGTAGAAAGCTTCAAAATCCACGCAAACTTGGGGCAGGAAGCTTCAGGATCCATGCAGACTCGAGGCAAAATGCTTCAAAATCCACGCAAGCTTGAGAAAAAAAACTTCAGAATCTACGCAAACTTGAGATGAAGATCTCACAATACACGCAGACTTGAGGAAGAAAACTTCAGAATCCACGCAAACTTGAGATAGGACTGCCAGCTGTCTTGATTCAGCGTGCCTCGACTGACACAAAATCTTTGACATTGATTGCTTTTGTCAGTCGCATTAAATGACAAGAAGCTCTTTTGGTACGCTAACTTGACGAAGGTTGAGTCTTGCTGAAGAAGATTTCGAAAATCACGCAATAGACGGCTGTGATATCTCGAATTCTGTGCATACGTGGCATACGAAGAGACATTCTTCGACTGTTGTGCTGTCAGTCAAATTACTCTCTGACAAATGATGAGTTGTCTCCTCAGCGTGACTTGTAAATATTGTCCTGATCAACTGAGCGTGACTTTTAACTCTGTCCTGATCAACTCAGCTTGACTGTCATTTTTAAAGGCCTACAAGGTGGTAACCCGATGATCTGGATTTCCACATATCAAACACTGCCCGTTCAATGTCTGACACACATCTCTAGTGTGTCCTACCTTCCCACAATAAGTGTACCCCGCTGGGGTTGCTGGTTCTTCCTCTGTTGCTGTTGCTGCTGCCTTGGTGGCGGTGCTGGTCCTCGCATTACCACATCCTGAATGCAAACGCCAATGGATGGTGCTGTTGTTCGGGGCGCTACTCCCCCTCCTCCTTCAATCTGACTGTGAGATCTCTTCTGACCTCCAGTCCTTGTTGTGATCCTCTGGATGGTGATCTCATGCCTTCGGGTTGCCGTCAATACCTCATCGAAAGTCTGGTAGTTATGCCCTCTATCAATTGCAAGAGTTCTAGATGAAACCCTTGCTGGAACCTCATGGCCCTCTAGCTCTCCTTTGCTACCATCTCTGGGGCGAACCTACTCAATCTGCAGAACTCCGCTGCATAAGCATCTACCGTCTTGTCGACCTGCTTGAGGTTGAAAAACTTCTATTGTAGCTCAAACTGTGCCATAACTTCATAGTTCTTTGTCTTGAACCTTGCAGTAAAATCGTCCCAAGCAACAAGACGTCTGATGCCTACTTCCTCTGATTCCCACCAATCACGTACGAGATCCTGAAGTAACAACTTCACTTGGTCCACACGTTCTTCCGCCGGCACCTTAGCCGCTGTCAAAATAGCTTCAATGTCCTTAAGCCACGTATCTGCTGAGATGGCATCTTTTGTGCCCTCAAAACGACGGGGGTTGTACTTGCAAAATCTGGTGGATGCTCCTGAATCTGTCCTCGCCCCTCTTTCCAAAGCCGTTTGCAATCCTTGGTTGAGTAGCAAATTCTGCTCTTACAACTGAGCGTGCATGCGTTATTGGGCTAACATCTGATGTTGCTGAGTAGCCATCATCCCTCTCATGATCTCCAGAAGGGCTGGTGTGTCCACTTCCACAGGGGTAGGTGGAACTATTGGTGGTGTGGGAACCTCCGGATACTGCTGTCCAGCTGCTGGTTCCACTATCACTTCTTCTTGAATAATCTCTTGAGGTAGTACTAGCCCCTGTTGCTGACCACCTGGTCATGTTGTCCATGCTGCCCTTGTTGTTGCTGTCTAGTCCTGACAGATGCGGATGAGTGCCCCTAAGAAAAGGGACAAGAGAACAATCAAACGATCGGACATGAAAGATCAATGAAGTCAAAAGATACCAGAAGGTCAAGCTAGGGTTGAGAACAACGAATCATGAGATCAAGGGGGAACATGTGTGATTGAGACATCCTATAAATCAAAACACCCTACAAGTCTGAAATCAGACCTGCATGGGCCACCACTAAAACCTTCACGCCCCAGAACCAGAATATCGAAGAGCGGGGAATGACTCAGCCAGCTACGTATTACGGGTAGATGAATACCATATAATACGATCAATGCTGTCTAAAAGACGAGGGGTGCATACTACATGAAAGTCTCGCTATGGTCACTTCACATCTATTGTCTCAATCATTCAAACAAGAAACAATAATAGAGAACATATAAGATAAAGCAGTAAGGCGTCCCAAACGCTCAGTCAAAATATTCCGGATATCTGGCTTTACAAAACATAGCCAGATGATGTAGCAAGGTATACACAATTGTTATCAGCTGCAGCCTGACTTAGTTACAATTATGTAAAGTAAGTACAAGACGATCCGACTAACATGTCAGTGCCAAACGGCAAGTATAAAATAATTAACAAACGAGCGGGGGAGTAAGGAACCTGTCACGACCCGCTACCCAATTTGTTGGGCCGGGCCGAGTCATGTCCAGCCTACACTTGAGATAAAACGTAGTAAGCTGTTCTAAAGACAACAGGATGAAACTAATTGTGCTAACAGTTTTATAAGTGAATAAAAGTCATAAATGCTCCCAACACAAAAGTTGCCTCATATAGTAATAAGTCCAAGTACAAGTCTGAAATAAAAACTGGATACATGTCCAGTTACAA